>JANAVB010044017.1:6642001-6862001 GCA_029216955.1 Iris pallida | reverse complement strand
CATATTTATAACCTATCTCGTATTGCCGAATTCAAGTGTTTGCATGGAAATACATGCACGACTTACCCATACTTACCGTCCGGCCTTCACTGTCCAAAGTATACCAAATTAGTCAACAATTCATATAAACTTTCAATGCCAAGGACGTGTCCCTGCCTCAGGTCCTAGCGCGACGTAGGCGTATTTTCTAACTCAATTTCACGAAGTACTCTTTATCCTTTGGTGTATTACATTTTAAGCCTGTTCAGAAGGCACTTCATTTAGTTAACTTAGACTACTTTATTTCAATGCAAGGACTTGCACGTGGATTGCCACCAGGAAAGCCCACTTAATCTATATGCACCGGTCGCTGGCATGTCAGCCATCTGGACATTTCCTTTTGGTATTCTCATCTATCAAGCGTGATGGCTGGTACACCTTGATAGACTATTGAAGTACCGGGCCCTACGTTTGGTTATGTGCCCAAGCCCGTACACCTGTCCGTCCGTAGGTCATGATTCCGCCTAGGCCGGCCACGAAATCGTCGTTCGTTGCCTTGGAATCCTTTCACTCGTGCACGAGTCCGTCCACGACCATTTCGTATTGTCTTATCATTTTAACTTAACGGTTGTCTTTGAGCCATAGGCTGTCTCTGAGCCATAATGCGTTATCGACCAGGTTGGCGTCCGTGCAGCGCGGGTAGCAAGCCCCGTTGCACGTGCCCGTCATACCTGTCGCTAACCATTCTTTTCTTTCTTATCTTTCATTCATTCATTCATTTCTTCCTTTCTTTCACTTGTTCATTCGTTCATTGATTCATTCATGTATTCATTCATTCTCATACTCATTCATTCATTCGTTGATTCATTCATTCATACATTATGCAACTCCCCGTGTGGGAGTCGCCTTGGCGACCCATCGGTCCCGAAGTCTTCCAATGTTGCTATATTCTACTCGGAACGACTATGTTTATATATATATATATATATATATATATAAAATATATATATATATATATATATATATATATATATATATATATATATATATATATAGAGAGAGAGAGAGAGAATAAGAAAATGAGGTACCACCCTATGAGTGGTGGCTATGTGTCACCCTCCCATGCTATCATCATGCACAAAGTGTACAAGTACATGAAGATAGCATGGGGGTGACATATAGGCACCTCACATCATCGAAAAGTGTCCAAGTATGTATATATATCACTATACATATATAAATATATGTATAACCATGTATATATACTTGTACCTAAGAAAATATAGAAAAAAATTTCTTATTTTTTTTTAAAAATAAATAAATACATAATAGATATTTTTGGAAACATATTTTATAAGTAAATACCAATAAATAATAATTGCTGCTAGTATGTTTTATAAAGAAAATTAGTTAATTATTTAATAAACTAATTAATAAATATAAAAACATCATAAAAATATTACACAAAAAATATAATAAAAAATAACAAAATATGGGGGTTTATATCCTACCCAACTTATAAAAATTTCATCCTCGAAATTATAATAAGCCTAATATCGGAGAACAACGAGATTAAATATGAAAGGAGAGTAGTATGTCAGATCGTAACTTAGTTTTCGAAAAGGGGAAGGTAGTTATAAAATGAATCCACATTGGCTCCATATCCTACAAGATAAGGTATTATTGGTTCAAGGTTCTACCCAACTTGTAGAAGTTGGCTAACGGTGAAAATCGTCATTACAAGGCTTTTAAGAAGGATAATTTCTAAAGAGTGGCACGAGAATATTGGGCATCTCTGACCATAGTTACGGACTCTAAGGAGCCATGTATCCCTATGGTGTTCTTGACCAATCACGTTATAAAGAAAAAAATTTACCGCTTTAACATTATTCAAATATAGTCATGCTCCAGCATGACAGTAGGAATTGTATTGGTCAAAATATAACTGGGACGAAATGGTACAGAGGGGTTTCATATTGAATGAATCTTGGGTTGTGGACAAAATATCATAAAATTAGGTTAGGGTAACCTAGAACAGTTTCTAACTCTAGTGGATGGGCTAGTTCCGAGTCGAGTGGGTTAAACATGTGTCGTTAGTCTGAAAATGTGTCTTCCGTAACTTTTGTGTATAAGTAGCATACGAGGACACTCAATTGAGTGGCACACTAGTGGCATGTGCGTAGTGGACTTCGAGTAGATCATAACCATATATTGGGTTGAAAGATTTGAGTCGAGGTTGGGCCTCTAATTGAAGTCTTGGCCTATTTGATCCGAAAGTCGCATAATGAAAGCAGAAATGGGCATGTTTGAGTGGGACATGATATGCCTAGATGAAGGTGGACTCGTCTAGGCCTTGTATATAAAATTTGTTGGACGGTAACAGCTAGTATTATGCTCCGAATATCAATGTCATGGTAGGGGACACTAAATGATCTAAATAGGAAGTGGGTGTTCATGAGGTACTAATTTTATCATCCTAATGGGAACCAATTTATCCTAATCCTAGTAAATCCTAAAATTTAGAGGAACTTACAATCTATACCTCTAGAAATTTCTTTTTTTTGGAAATTAAAACTAAGACACGATACTATGATTGAATAGAATTTGTAAAATCAAGGTTGCGATCTTTGCATCTAGCTTGTTGGAATAACCGCATCATAAAATACTACGCTATTAAGGGTGTTGCTAATATCAACTCGTGTAACAATAATAGCGTATTTAGGCCAATACTTGTTGCGTTCTTACTTTCGAGATGATCATCTAGGTAATTGTCCTATGTTATTGCTGAGATTCTACAAATCGTCTAATCAATCTACACCGGGTTATTCTAGCTGGTAATATGGCTGGGTTGATCAAAACATCGTCAAGGTGAGGATCAAGCCAATAGGAAATAATCAAAGTAGTTTCAAGAACGGTATGAATTCAAGCTGGATGCATATGAAGTAGTCTAGATAGAATCATAGAACCATATACCTTTGTAATCACGTCATTTGAAGATTGCCCCGCCAGCACACATCTGGCTGCAAACTTTTGAATTCGTAGTTTAACAGATGGCTGCAGTATGTGTCTGCCATGCCAGTCAATATAGGTTTTTGGACTTACCTTTGGCCAAATCCATGATATTTTTTTTGAATTAACTTTGAACGTAAATATAGGAGAAGCGACCAACATGCATATGATATGGTTCAAGTAGAATTCAAGAAACATATGTAGCTATGATGTCATTATATAAAGTCCTGCCTTGCCACTATTTCTTGTGGGATCAATGCACCCTTAGAGGGGGGTGAATAGAGTGTAGCAGAAGTAATATCCCCAATAAAATTGATGCAGGTAAAGGCTATTGAAGACATATAATCAATGCAATAAAGTAAAGTAGTGATTAAATAGGGAGAAAGAAGCCATACGTAGACACCGAGATTTTATATTGGTTTTCCATTGAGAGGGACTAGTCCAGCCTCGAGTACTCCTGCTCGATGTTAAATTACTACTAAAATATGCTAAATTAGCAATGAAATGAAATTACATCGCTAGATATGTAATATAGCGACTCCTTTCTACAGACATCGCAAACCGTCGCTGAATAGCGATGTCCAGCGACATTAGATAGATTACGTCGCTGAATAGCGACGTTTAGCGACATATTATTAAAATATGTCGTCATATATTAAAATATTTGCGATGTTTAGCGACGTCTACTCTTGACATCGCTAACTTTTTTACTTAGGGCACGCTGCTTCTTTTTTTCCCCTCACTCGAAAATTAGAAATTTCGAGCTCTTCTTCCCGGTGACAAATTCCCCCCTCCCCAGCGACTCCCTCCCCCCCGGCGACTCCCTCCACCCCCGGTGACCCCTACCCCCCCGTCGAGCTCCTCTTCCCCCAATCCGAGCTACTCCTCCTCTTCCTCAGGTAAACCCTAACCTAACTCCTCTCCCTTCTCCTCCTCCTCCCACGGACACACACACACACGGACACACACACACACAGATACACACACACACGAACACACGGACACACACACACATACAGACACACACGGACACACACACAGACACACACGTCCACCGGCGATGTTTGGACTCCTCCATGTTGCGTCCAATACAGTCGACCTTCGACAGTATAGAAAATGGTTGTCTCTCTAATATAGAAAATGGTTGTCCAATACAATCGACCTCCATGTCGCGTCCAATACAGTCGACCTCATGTTGCAACTAATAGAACGAGAGCTTCCAGAAACGACGACGGAGATCATGAATGTAATGATACAATACTGAAGGTATTCAATATCCCAGGAAAGCCACCGGGTAAAATGAAGAAGAGATATCTGAACGATGATGAGCGAAGGGCTGCTCAGGTGTATGTATTACTCAACTGCGATGATGATAAAGTAGAGAAGCTGGAGGGGTAAGTAATTAATATGTCTACATTATTTTAATAGTATTGATTATTATACTATTACATTAATTGAACGATGTTGTTTTTAGCATATTTAATGATGATGTAAGGTCAGGTAGGCCACACATAACAGAAGAAGAACTAGAACAAGAAATGAGGTATTATTTTTCATCATGGTTGAGTACATATGTAAGACTTGAGAACTCTGTAATTACCTTTCTGTATATGTGTTTGCCATTGATTATAAAAGAACAGAACAGTTTTATGGGAGGACTGGACTTTTACTTCACAATACAAACTCGCTCGTACAAAGAGAGCCGAGGAATAAAACCTAGAAAAAGCAATCTAATTACAATTGTTTAGTTTTTTCTGGAGGATGACGATAGAGGCTCGGAAAAGTGATATCAACTCTGCCTTACTCCTTGGACGATTGGACGTAGCTTCTGCTCTGGCGAAGAAATGCTCTTTGTGTGTGCGGGAGTTGCTAGTCTCTCTGTTCGGGCTCTGTGCGTATTACTCTGTGTCTCCACCGCTCTCTGTGTCCAGGTTTTGCAAGGGAATATCACCTTGCTATTTATAGGACTTTGTGATAAGTAGGGTGTGCAGTAATTGCTCCTTGAAAAGTCAGCGGTTAGGGATTGGTTAAGATTAACCTTGATCTTGTTTGTTGGAAATCAATCTGGGCTATTATGTTGATTGCAACAAATCTGCATTGTTTGTTGGAAATCGATCCGGGCAGTTATGACGATTGCAATAAATCTGCATTGTTTGTTGGAAGTTGATCTGGGCAGTTATGATGATTGCAATAAATTTGCATTGTTTTGATTTGCTGAATTCGAGTGGATAAGTCTTAGTCAATCTTCTGCCACGTGTCCCAACTGTCATTTATGCTGCGAGCCGCATGAACGGGGCGCCCTGGCAGAGCCGCATGAGTGTGGTCTGCTAATTGAGCCGCATAAGAGTGGCCTCACAATCGAGCCGCATGAGGATGGCCTCACAACCGAGCCGCATAAGGGTGGCCCCTACAGCCGAGCCGCATGAGGGTGGCCTCCAACTGAACCACATAAGGATGACCTGTAAGCCCCTGAATTTCAAATCCATTTTAATCAGTGTTAATTAATTTTTTTAATGTCATTTATAGCCTTAATTAATTGGTAGGAATTTTTAGGAATTTTTGCTAGAATTTTTAAATAATTTTAAATGATTTTTTAAATACAAAAATATTGGTTTGCAATTTTTCTAAATTATTTTAATATCGTTTTGCAATTTATTTAAATGTTTTAATGTCATTATGAAATTATTGAATTGTTTTGATATGTGGAATACAATTTATTTATTGCATTTACATACTGGGAGGACCTATTTGTAATTATCCTAAAAACTAAGGGCCTAAGTATAAACCTACGCCCCCCCTCTCTCACACGACTCTCTCTCTCCTCCACCTCTCACCCGCTCCCGTTGACCGCTGCCCCGACCGACCCACGCCGCTGCCCCCGCCGAATCCGGCTGCCCCCACCGCCCTAAAGACCCTATATAAACTCCCCCTCTCCCCCTGAACTAAACCCTAACCCTAAATCTCCTCTACGACCAACCGCTGCCCCGCGCTTCCCCGACGAACCCCCAAACCCTAACCCTACTCCGACGAGCTCCGCCCAGCCCCACCGTCGACCTTCACCGTCAGCCACCACCACCATTCGACGCGCCCTGCCGAGCCAACCCCAGCGCCACCCAAGCGCAGTGACGCCGACGTCTCCTCCGTCGTCCCCGACCTTCGAATCACCCTTCAACTCGCCGGACACGTGAGTGTCAGTGTTCCCCTGTGTCGTACGTGTCTCGTATTGGGTCAGAAGCGTTCGCCGTGTCCTGGCGAATACTTTGATAGAACTGGACACGCGAGTTTGAGCTCGTGTGTGTCGTGCAGGCCAAGGACACGAGGATACCTGTGTCCTTAACTGTCAGGACACAGGTTGGCTTTTATATTTTTTTATGTTAAATCATTTGTTACTAAATAAAATAAACTCGAGCCCCATCCTAACAGCAAGCCCGCTCAGGCCTATTGGCTAGCGGGTGGGGCTCCGAGTCTTCCTCACTGTGCACAGAGGGCCGAGTTCGAGCCCTCTGTTTGTTTTCTTTTTTCTTTCTTTTTGTTTTTCTTTTGTTTTTCTTTGTTTTTATTATATATATATATATTTTTTTTTATTATATATATATATATATATATATATATATATATATATATATATATTTGTGTATATATGTATATGAATATTTCTTTATGTATAAATAAACTATTACATACTATATAATATTTGTTGTCTTATATATATATATATACACTATGTATACAAATGTATATATGTATATTATATATATTTATTTCTTTATATACATATAAGTATTTTCTATATATATATATATATATAGATGTTATAAGTATATATATTTAAGTACATAATTATTTAGCCTAAGTAAATTATGTAATATTTACATATGTATATTTTAAATATATAAATATTACTTGTCATATTTTTATGACTATTTTGTAAGTTTTCACATAAATAAAATATTAATATTTACTTTGCTTTTCTACCACTTAGTATTTTTTGTATATTTAAATTACTGCAACCATTTGGTGTCCAAGCCTAGCATGGGTATTTGGGCTCAAATGTGTTTTCACACATTCAAGACCTGTTCAAGTCATATTGGACTTGATTCATGGCCTTGGGTCCTGTATTTGAACTTTGGTTCAAATTATATACATGGACAAAATACGCAGATAATTAATTATTGTGTGCATTGCTGTTTTTGATTTTCTAAAAATACTTAAAGTATTGCTAAAATTATGGAAAAATAGTTTTTAGATACTTTGTTAAGTTAGCTAATTTAGTATAATTTTTGTAGTATTTAATTTACTGTTTTGCCACTAGTTTGGCATATGGAACCAAAACTCATTTTCTGTATACTTAGGAAAACTGATTTTTATAAAATATTTGTACTGGTTAATAAATTCCAGAAAAATTATAATAAATTTCTATGATTAACAAGGATCACTTAGGTACTTTGCTTTAAGAAAACTAGGCTTTTTGCCTATCTCTAAAATTGTTAGAACACAATGATCTTTTGATTTATTTATTAATTAATTATGACTTGTAGCTTTTTTGTTATTTGGAGTTTTAGTCGTATTGAACCCCATCCCTCACTAGTGTAAAGACCCTAGAAAGTTAGTTAACATAGTGTGTCACCCCACATTGGTCTCCTATACCAAGTCATCATTTTGGCTAGGTACCCAGTCACAAGTCGTGTCGCACCAATTAGTGTTCTAGTATTTTAGCTTAGTGTAAAGCTAAGTTTATGTATTTACTTCTACAGTGACAAGCTACCAGACATCCATAGCATTGTTATCGCAGCTTGTTTTGTTTTGCTTTGCTAGAGGCAAATACTTTCTACGAACTTTACATATTGTCACATGAATGAACTGCAAACCCCACCATGTTACATGCTGATCCTTGGGGTAGCAAGTTAGATCTCTACATGTTGTACTTTCAGTTACTACCATGCTTAGAACAGTCTTGATGTATCTCTCACATGATTAGAATATGGGTTATGGGGAAACTGATAGTAGAGTACGTGATCATACCCCCTCTTCAGTACCGAGCAAAGTTACATTTTATATGATACTGCGCCATAGGCCTTACTTTCCAAGCTGTATTTGTACGTGTGTACATATATCGCCTTTACACTTGTACGTATGTACATTTTATTTAAATTGTGCCTCAGTACATTGTACACCTATTGACCGATCACGTACCTGCTACAGTTTTAAACATTACATATACATCTGTCTCTATGACATATGTGTCCTTGCCATGATAGACTGTGTGATGCCGTGCTTTCCAGTTATTTCTCTCATGTTCATTTCCATGTTTCATATACTAGTTTGCTAGATTTAGTACTTGCTCCCGTCCTGACAGGATAACGTTGTAGGTATACTTACTGAGGAGGAGTTGCTCTGTGATTCGTATTATGGAGTCACTGTCGAGGACCCGGTTTTGCCATACGAGGATGTTCCTGCGGGGAGACTCGTCTAGTTTGCTTAGCTGCTTGGGATACTTAGTGTAGTCATGTATTAGACTATACCATTTTGTAACTGGACATGTATCCAGTTTTACATTTCAGACTTGTACTTTGGACTTATTTCTATATATGAGACGACTTTTGTGTTTGGAGCATTTATGATTCTTCTTCACTTATAGAACTGTTAGCACATTTAGTCTTGTCTTGTTATCTCTAGAACAGCTTACTGCGCTTTATCTTAAGCGTAGGCTGGACATGGCTCGGCCCGGCCCAATAATTTGGGTAATGGGTCGTGACATGACCTCCAACTGAGCCGTATAAGGATGGCCCCCAACTGAACCGCATAAGGATGGCCCCCAACTGAGCCGCATACAGATGGCCTCCAACTGAACCGCATAAGGGTGGCCCCCAACTGAACCGCATAAGGGCGGCCTAGGCGGTCCGCATAATTAATCCTCCTTGGAATTTGTGAACTGAGCCGGCTATCTCAGAGATTTTCTCGTCTTTTGATGAGCATGACGCGTCTCTTCTTTATGCCAGAGCCGTCAGAACTGTCACTTTATGTCAGAGCAATTATGGCCAGCTGTTTAGTCTGTCTTCAAACCGTATAAGGCCGCATGAAACTTTCTGAGCCGCATGAAGGCTTCTGAACCGCATGAAGCTTCTGGACCGCATAAAGTTTCTGAGCCGCATGAAGCTTCTGAACCGCATGAAGCTTCTGTGCCGCATGAAGTTTCTGGGCCGCATGACATTTCTGGGCCGCATGAAGCTTCTGAACCACATAAAGTTTCTGGGCCGCATGAAGTTTCTGGACCGCATGACGTTTCTGAGCCGCATGAAGTTTCTGAACCGCATGAAGCTTCCTGGGTTTTGTGAGCCACATGAAGATTCCTGGGTTTTGAGCTGCATGAAGCTTTATATTGATTTTTGGGCCGCATAGTAAATCCCATTCTTTTCTATGGACAATTTCGAGCCGCATGGAACCATCATTTTGGGACTATCATATTTGCTCCCTGATCTGAGGTTAGTAGGGAGACTTTTGAGAACTACCCTGTCCGTTTTTCGCCGGGGGCTGGACACGGGCGGTTCTGTACAACTTTCCATCAGAGGCCCGCATGACAGTTAGCGGGACTCTCTGATGGTCAGTAGTGTGGACAGTTGACTGGGCTTGTTGAGCCCGTACTGCCCTAGACTTCTTCAATTTAGCACCCGAAGGTGCGTAGTAGGAAGAGGAAGGAGGGAAAGGAAGTTGGTGCCCTTTTCAAAGGAGACAAGGGGGCTCTATTTATAGAATGGAGTGAGCCCTTTCTTCTTTTCCTTTCCGATGTGGGACTAAAAGTAATATTTTCCATACTTCTACATGACCCCCTTCAAAGTTTTCAAATTGTAAATTTGGAATACTTTGAATAAGAAGCATGGAAAGTCGAGCTGTTTAGGTGTGGCAATCCTATCCGAGGTATCATGGACATGGTAGGTTTGGGTACTTCCGCTAGAGATTTTATGTGGACTTATCATCCTTGGCGTACCTTGGTTTTAAGTACAGATAATAAGTTGAGAGAGGGAACCAACATATTTACTCAGAGGTGATATAGACGTGGTAAATATGAGATTGATGGTAGAGCTTTCCTACTCAGAGGTGATATGGACATGGTAGGAGTGAACTGGAATGAAGATACATAGAACACTCAGAGGTAATATGGACGTGGAAGTTCTATGTAACGGGTAACGAATGCCATGGAACAACTGGGTTCCAGAAGCATATGATTGTGAAGAAGGGGTGCATGTACTAGAGGACCTAATACAACATTTGTGGTCAACAGAGGACATTTATGGACCTATTATCCTTTTTGTGTACTGGCGGTGCGAGTACGGATAATAAGTGGAGAGAAAACCAACATATTTACTCAGAGGTAATAAGGACGTGATAAATATGGGTCTAAAGTAGAGCCTTCCTACTCAGAGGTAATGAGGACGTGGTAGGAGTGGGCCTAATGAGGATACACAGAGCAACTCAGAGGTGCTATCAACGTGGAAGTTCTATGTATTGGATGAAAGAATGCTATGGAACAGCTGGACTCCAAAAGCATGTGATGATGAGGAAAGATATGGATGTACTAGGGGACCTAGTACAGCATTTATGGTCAACAGAGGACATTTATGGTCAATAGAAGACATTTGTGGTCAACAGAGGATATTTGTGGTCAACTATGGACATTTGTGGGCCTATTATCCGTGGCATATCCGTGTTATGGATACGGACAGTAAGTTGAGAGAACATCAACATACTTACACAGAGGTAATAAGGACGTGGTAAATATGAGGGTTTCTTCAATGGAGTCTTCCTACTCAGAGGTAATGAGGACGTGGCAGGAGTGGACACCATGGAAGGTACATAGAACAACTCAGAGGTAATATGGACGTAGAAGTTCTACGTGAGGGGTGATTTATTTTTGATAGAAGAGAAACAACTCAGAGATGACATCAACGTGGTTGTTTCGAGAATTTTGTGGACCTATTACCCTTTTTGTGCACTGGTAGTGCGAGTAATAGATTTGAATGATATTTTGTGGATCTACTACTCATTGGTACACCGATGGTGCGAGTAATAGATTAGGATAATTTTTATGGACCTATTATCCATCTGCGCACTGGTGGTGCGGAAAATAGTTTTTGAGGCAAATTCTGGCAGTTGAAAAGCTATGATCAGGGGGTACATAGATATGACCAAGGGAAGTCATTCAGAGTAATCAGAGAGTGAGTTCAGTGGTACCTGTGGGTACGTAACTCAACAATCTGGGAGGTTTGAAGTCGGAGTGTAAGTTCAGCGATACCTGCGGGTATATGACTCACAATCCGAGAGATATTTGGAAGGTGTCGTTTAGACATAGTACTTCTTGAGGAACTTGCCGTTGTTGTTTGTTGGTATTGGGGCGTTTGCCTTTATCCTCTCCATCCGAGAGATGCAGTCCCATTTGGGTAGCTTTCTTCAACTTGTCTTCTGCGCTAGTGGCACTGACGATGAAAGTATTCCAGTCCTTGAACTGACTTTTGCCCATCTATAGGTTGATCGTGAGAAGCGGCCTCTTTTGGAAGATTTCAATCAAGGAAGAATCTGGATTGCTAGAGGGCAATTTCATTATGGTTTGGCGAAACCGCTCAATGTAGTTTCTCGTAAGCTCCTTCTCACCTTGAACAACGTCCATGAGGGTGAATATTGTTACATCTTGTCCTACCTTATAGAACCTTTTAAGGAACATGTTTTTGAAGCCAGCAAAGGAATGGATGTAGTTGTCCGGTAAATTGCGGTACCAATCAAATGCTACCCCTTCCAATGCCCCGATGAACAATCGCGTGAGGATGGCGTCGTCATGAGGCAGATGGTCGGTTGTGACTTCAAAGTAGGTGATGTACCGGCTTGCAGATGTCTTTCCATCATATGAATTGATGTTGAATGGTTTATATCTTGGTGGGAAGGGAACATCTCTCCATGCAGCAGGATACTGTTGTCGTATCCTGAGTTCTTGGGAGGTTTCTCGGGCGTGAAACATAGCCCGAAGCTCCTGGACCTCTCGTCTTGCCTTTCTGGCCTCGTCTGTAGCGGTGGGAGCCGACATTCCAGGAGGATTGTCGCCCGGGTTTGGCACAGTTGTGTTTGAGTCCGCATTGACCGCGGAACCCAAGCTTGTTTGGCCAGGCGTCCTTCCTTGCAGGGCAGGTAGGGCCGCTTTGATCTCGTCCACGGACTTGACCAAGGTGTGAAGTATGGCCTCCAGAGTGTCGATGCGTTGGTGATCACTGGGACCGTCTTGGTTGTTGTTTGTCATGAACACCGTCCTCACATGAAGAGAGATGGAAGGAACGATGGAGTATGTGCCCTCTGAATCATACCCTTGTACCGAGAAATTATCGGGGTATGTAGGAATGTTCTCCTCTGGTTCGGACTCAGAGGAAGTGATACCCCCTGCATAGGAGGCTGCCTCGTCTTGGGACCTGTGGACGTCCTCGGGGACGTCCGGATCTACTGTATTTATGGAGGGAATTGTTTCCCCTGGTGCATCTTCTTGGAACACCGGATTGTTGTTGATGTTCGGAGGGGTGCTACCCCCAGCTTCGGTTACCCCTAGAGATGTAGATGACGAATCTCCAAGTGTTGAAGATTTCGTCTTAGAGCGGGTGCCCTGATAAACTCCTCCTGCGGTGGTTGTGGACAACCGCCTAGATGAAAGTTTCCTAGCCGCGCTAGTAGAGATCGCCGGGCTGTAAACATTAATCTTCTTCCCCGTCTTGCCGGTAGGGATCTTCCGAGCAGAATTGTAGGAGGCAACATGAAGCGCCTCGTCTTCTGAGCTTTGTTGTAGGATCGGTCCTGACTGCTGCAGTCGTTGGAAGACAGACTGTCGGTCCTCTTGTACTGCCGCTTTGCTGCAGCAGCAGTTGACAATGACTTGAGTGCAGTGATGTCAATGAAAGGACTCTCTGCACACCAAGCCCTCTTCTCTTTCCTTGTGCTTGTGAAGAATCACATCACGCAAGTCACTCATTTGTAGGCCCGGGAGTCCCGAGCACAAGAGTGTGTTGGCACCATATTTGCTCCCTGATTGGAAGACTATTGGGAACCACTCTGTCTATTTGCCGCCGAGGCCTGGACACGGTCAGTTCTGTACAACTTTCTATCAGAGGCCCGCCTAACAGTAAGCGGAGCTCTCTGATGGTCAGAGGTTGGGACAGCTGACTGAGCTCGACGAGCCCGCACTGTCCTAGACTTCTTTCCTTTAGCACCCAAGGGTGCATAGTAGGAAGAGTCCAAATTATGCTGCACAGAGTCTAGCACATCTTTATAAGAGCATCTGAGATCAGGACCGCATGAGAGGCAGTCAAAGACTGAACTCGAGTCGTATGGAACAGATGGTCTGCGGTTGGGATTGGTGGCCGTATGAGTATTCATGCGGCTGGCATTCATGGCCGCATCAGCATTCATACGGCTGCCATTTGTGGCCGCATAAGAATTTATGAGGCTGAATTTGGCTGCAGCATGGGCATTCATGCGGCTGGCATTTGTGGCCATATCAGCATTCATGCAGATGGCATTTGTGGCCGCATAAGAATTCATGCGGCTGGCTTTTGTGGCCGTATCAGCATTCATGCTGCTAGCATTTGTGGCCACATCAACATTAATGCTGCTGGATTTGGCTGCTTGAGCCTTCATGCGGCTGGAATTGTTGGCCGCATGAGCCTTCTTCATGCGGCTGGCACCCTTATGCGGCTTATTCCTGGACCGCATAGAGTCCCCATTTGCTTCCTCAAGTCCAGCATCGTAGTGCTTTCCTCTGTCGAACTTGAGAACAACAGGGGTCTCTGTGGCCTGAAGTGGGGCCGCATGGGAGTTTTCTTCGCCGTCTTGGGAAGTACAGAACGCCTCTTCCAAAGCTTGGGGAGGAGCGAAAGTCTTGGGCCTCCACTCCTTGCGGGCCTTCTTAGTGCGGGTTCGCTTCTGGACCGGGCTAGCGCTCCCGTCGGAGAGCATTTCTTCAAACGCCTGCTGGTCGAAGCGGACGACCAGCATCTGTTGCATGGAGCCAAGCTTGGCTGCGTCCGATTACGTCACCAACTTTTCAGCAGTGGAGAAGTTAGTCCCCAGCAGAGTCGCCATCGTGTTTGCCATTGATTATAAAAGAACAGAACAGTTTTATGAAAGGACTGGACTTTTACTTCACAATACAAACTCGCTCGTACAAAGAGAGCCTAGGAATAAAACCTAAAAAAAGCAATCTAAGTACAATTGTTTAGTTTTTTCTGGGAGGGTGACGATAGAGGCTCGAAAAAGTGATACTCTGCCTTACTTCTTGGACGATCGAACGTAGCTTCTACTCTGGCGAAGAAATGCTCTTTGTGTGTACGGGAGTTGCTAGTCTCTCTGCTCGGGCTCTATGCGTATTACTCTATGTCTCCGCCGCTCTCTGTGTCCAGGTTTTGCAAGATAATAGCACCTTGCTATTTATAGGGCTTTGTGATAAGTAGGGTGTACAGTAATTGCTCATTGAAAAGTGGGCGGTTAGGGATTGGTTACGATTAACCTTGATCTTGTTTGTTGGAAATCAATCTGGGCTATTATGTTGATTGCAACAAATCTGTATTGTTTGTTGGAAATCGATCCGGACAGTTATGATGATTGCAATAAATCTGCATTGCTTGTTGGAAATCGATCTGGGCAGTTATGATGATTGTAATAAATCTGTATTGTTATGATTTACTGAATCCGAGTGGATAAGTCTTAGTCAATCTTCTGTCACGTGTCCCAACTGTCATTTATACAGCGAGCCGCATGAACGGGGCACCCTGGCAGAGCCGCATGAGTGTGGTCTACTAATTGAGCTGCATGAGGGTGGCCTCACAACCGAGCCGCATGACGATGGCCTCACAACCGAGCCGCATAAGGATGGCCCCACAGCCGAGCCGCATGAGGGTGGCCTCCAACTGAACCGCATAAGGATGGCCTCCAACTGAGCCGCATAAGGATGGCCCCCAACTGAGCCGCATAAGGATGGCCCCCAACTGAGCCGCATAAGGATGGCCTCCAACTGAATCGCATAAGGGTGGCCCCCAACTGAACCGCATAAGGGTGGCCTAGGCGGTCTGCATAATTAATCCTCCTTGGAATTTGTGAACTGAGCCGGCTATCTCAGAGATTTTCTCGTCTTTTGATGAGCATGACGTGTCTCTTCATTATGTTAGAGCCGTCAGAACTGCCACTTTATATCAGAGCAATTATGGCCAGCTGTTCAGTCTATCTTCAAACCGCATAAGGCCGCATGAACCTTTCTGAGCTGCATGAAGGTTTCTGAACCGCATGAAGCTTCTGGTCCGCATGAAGTTTCTGAACCGCATGAAGCTTCTAAACCGCATGAAGCTTCTGGGCCGCATGAAGTTTCTGGGCCGTATGAAGTTTCTGGGCCGCATGACATTTCTGAGCCGCATGAAGCTTCTGAACCGCATGAAGCTTCTGGGCCGCATGAAGTTTCTGGGCCGCATGACGTTTCTGAGCCGCATGAAGTTTCTGAACCGTATGAAGCTTCCTGGGTTTTGTGAGCCGCATGAAGATTCCTGGGTTTTGATCCGCATGAAGCTTCATATTGATTTTCGGGCCGTATAGAAAATCCTATTCTTTTCTATGGACAATTTCGAGCCGCATGGAACCATCATTTTGGGACTAACGTATTTGCTCCCTGATCTGAGGCTAGTAAGGAGACTTTTGAGAACCATTCTGTCCATTTTTTGCCGGGGGCTGGACACGGGCGGTTCTGTACAACTTTCCATCAGAGGTCTGTATGACAGTTAGCGGGACTCTCTGATGGTCAGTAGTTTGGACAGTTGACTGGGCTTGTTGAGCCCGCAATGCCCTAGACTTCTTCGACTTAGCACCCGAAGGTGCGTAGTAGGAAGAGGAAGGAGGGAAGAGAAGTTGGTGCCCTTTTCAAAGGAGGCAAGGGGGCTCTATTTATAGAATGGAGTGAGCCCTTTCTTCTTCTCCTTTCCGATATAGGACTAAAAGCAATATTTTCCATGCTTCTACAATATGCACTTGAGAATGAGCTTAATTTATTTTTTTGTGGTATTTAGGTCGATCGTCCATACGCAAGACTTGAGAATGAGTCTATTAGAACGCTAGCCAAGGGACCAATTTATGCTGCAAAAATATGGCCAAGCTACTATGTTAATGGGTTTAGGTTCAAGTCAACAACTTGCCCGATCAGAGACAACTTTGTGGATCTCGATTCCACCAAAAACAGCTGTTTGTGTATCAGATCTTCGAACTACAAAGATGTTGATGCGGGCAACGATTTCTATGGCATCCTACGGGAGATTGTGGAGCTGACATATAGTTATGGAATAGAGCCTGCTAAAATTGTGTTATTCAGGTGTGATTGGTTCGATCCGATTGAAGGTCAAGGTTGGAAAGTAGACAAGCACGGTCTTGTGGATATAAACTATCTGCGTCGATATCAAGCCTATGAACCATTTGTCCTATCAAGTCAGGCTCAGCTCATGTACTTCACAAGTTATCCTAAACGGGGAACAACAAGGTCGGACTGGTGGGCAGTATGCAAGATCAAAGCTAGAAATACCTTTGAGGTTGACGATATAGCTTATCAGAAGGATGAACTACCTCTTGTAACAAATATTATAGAAGTGGACACGACGAAAGTTTCTCATTACACATTTAATTGTGTAGAAGAAGTAGAATTATCTGAAGAGGAAGATGCAGATGAAAGTGAAGATGTAGAAGAGGAAGAAGAAGAAGAAGAAGAAGAAGAAGAAGAAGAAGAAGAAGAAGAAGAAGAGCTAAACGAACTAGATAAATTTTCAGAAGAGGATTAAATCTGTACGTTTGTTTTATCATCATATTTGACACTTTAGTGACACTTTTATCATATAAATCTATGACACTTTAGTGACACTTTTATCTGTGACTATGAGATTTTTCAAAAATCTGTGATGTCTATTATATAAATATGTATATTTATTTTATTTTCATATGTTATTATCAGGTATGACTAGACCAGGAGGAGGATGGCACGGAGAATATTATATTAGGCAGTCCCATCCGCTTCGGGCTGGGGATGCAGATTTCGTACCCTCATCCTCATCTCCGAGTACGCCAGTGTACCGTTCTGTTTCCGGTTCATTACCGGGACAGGATAGTTCCAGCAGGTTGGCGACTCCTCCCTCGTCGTCCAGCATTCCTGATCCCGCGTCCAGCATTCCTTCCGTGTCCAGCATTCCTCCTGTCGACGACTCTATGGAGAGAGCCGACACCGAGCATATGGAGGACGGCGATCAGACTGATCCTGCCCAGGCAGGAGGTGAGAGCGACCCTCCATGCGCTCCCCCGGACGAGACGCGTATGGAGATTTGGACGGACGGGCCTACGAAGTAAGTTAATTAGTTAATATATATTTCTCAAATGATTATATGTACATATACATTCATGAAATTTATTATTGTATAGATATCGGCCTCCTGCAGTACAGAGACAGTTGGGATTATTTTTGAGGCAGAACTATGGTGGGCCTTGGATTAACTACTCAGATGCTCCCGCAGATAGGAAGGCCTTTTGGTTGGCCCACTTCAAGGTTAAAAATTTGTTTATTTTTAAGTTTTAATAATTATTTGTGTATATTATATAACTTTTCTATTTTACTTCTTATAGAGGACCTATTTCAATCCACCACACCGGACGGCGAAAATCGAGGCCCAATTTTCTGCCGTCGCAGGCAAGCTCATCCGTGATGCGATCCACGACCAGAAGTCTCGTGATCGCTCCGGAAAGCCGATCCATGGTTGGATCACGCCAGAGCAGTGGACTGCGATGGAGGCTAGATTCGACGAGGCCAGGTACCAGGAGCGGTCTGACAAGGCCAAGGTGGCGCGATCGAGCGCCAGTAAGTGGTGTGGTGGCTCCATTCCGATGACGGAGCATTTTTGTCGTCTGGTACATTTTCTATGACGGACATCATTTTATATATAGTTGGATAGAATGTTTAATACTAATAATAGATAATATATTTTAACAGGTAAAAAAGGGTGAGGACCCGAACATAGTGACCGTCTTCCTGATCACCCATCGGAGGGCTGGGGAGTTCATTGACGAGAGGGCGACGCAGGCATATGTACGTTCTATTCTTTATATTTATTTACTATAATTTAGAAAACAGGAAAATAGATATCAATATAGACTTTAGCAAACACTTACACGTTAGCAAACATTTTTCTAGGCCGAGTTTCTTCGGCTACAAAAGGAGGCGGCTGCTGCTGCTAGTGCGCCAGCAGAGGAAGGGGCTGGTACTTCCTCCCAGCCGCCTACAGTTCCATCGTAGGACGACCTCTAGATGACCGCCGTTGGCGGTCTTCAGAAGAGTACGTACTACGGTACGGGATCCTACGGCACCTATTTGGCTTCAGAGTCATCCCGGGCCCCCTCTGTCAGTACGCAGTCTCCAGCTTCGCAGGCGTCATCACGAGCTCAGGATATTGGTTGTCAGATCGACGAGCTGCGTTGCGAGTTGCAGCAGCAGATTTCTGATCACCATATCACAGAGCGACGATCCAATGATCACCGGACGATTTGATGCGGTCGAGGAGCTGATGAGTCTGTAGCAGGCTACAGCTGCCAGCTTGCACACGCTCACCGAGTCTATGCAGCGTACAGAGGTTAGACAGGTCGAGCTGCCTCACTCACTCAGGTACAAACTTCGATTGAGGAGAGTACTGAGAGGATGGTGAGTACCCTTGCTGCGCATGGCGAGCGACTGCGAGAGCTGGAGCAGATACGTCCTCCCAGTCCATCGACGGCGCCGACTCCAGACATTGCACTGCCTCCTACTGCCCCTACAGTGCAGCTCACACAGGAGCAGTATGAGTACATGCTAGCCCAGATGTGCGACAGGGGTCCTCAGTGATCAAGTAGATTTTTTTTATCATTTTTGTATGTATTGGCCCTATGGGCCCATTGACCGTTCTGTATACTGATTTTCATTCTTATTTTTCCTCCATTGTGGACATGTATGTTTGTTGGATATTACTTTGTGATATTTACTTTGTTGCAATTTTTATTGTGATATTTACTTTGCGATATCTGCGACGGGGATGACAATTATACCTACGCTGGGTTATAAGCGATGACCTGATATACAAAGGAGGTGCTGCCCAATTTTTTTAAGAATATGTTTGGTATTTTTGTGATGATGTGTGTCTGTGTAAACACAGACACACAGCATAACAAAAATACCAAACATATTTTTTTAATTTTTTTTTATAATATCTGCGAGGTATAGCGACGTTCGACGACGTATAGCGACGTAAATAGACGTCGCTAATTAGTGCCATCACGTCGCTATCCGTCGCAATCCGTCGCTCAGTAGCTGACGTGTCATAGAGATGACGTTGCTAATTTGGTCGCCATACGTCGCTAAACTGCTGACGTGGTATGCATGACATGTCAGCACATAAAAAGGAACGACGTCGCTACGTAGTCGCACAACGTCGCTAATTTGGCAACGTTCCTATTCGTTGCCCTACGTCGCCAAATTTGCGACGAACCAGCGACATTGTGGTGACGTCGCAAACAGCGACGTAGGACGACGAATTTGTCATCTACGACTAGCTTTTTTGCGACCTTCATTTTCCGTCGCTAAAGTCGTCGCTAATTACCTTTAGCGACGTATTTTCCTTAATTAGCGACGTATCTGGACGTCGCTAATTTGGCTTATTTTAGTAGTGAATCTACTATTTAAAATAGAGGTTATACCACGTGCTTTACTCTGAAGGACACGGTAACTTCTCATAACGTCGTGTTTTTATCCGAAGCCCACGAACAAACTTCAACACTATCTAAAAAGCTTTTATACTCCAAACTTGTACAATTCGAACACTTCTAATAAAAAAACACCGACACTTAGAAGAATGTGAGTTGTCACGGAAATGTGAAGATTGAAAAGCTCTTTGTAATAGGATGGATTTAGAATGAATAGATAAGATGAAAAATGAGATGAGTGAGTAAAATAAAAAACTCTTCTCTATTTATAGATATTTTTGAACCAGAGTTTGAGCAAAATTCGGTTAGGACAACATTCAAAATTTTGAACGTTTGAGATCCAAAAGACTAGGTATTCATTCTGACCAGGAGTGAATCAAGGAGACCGAGTTTGGTAGAACTCTTCCCGAGTTTGGCTAGTAGGATTTCAGGATTGATTTTGGTTCTGAATGGCTTTTTGGATGTTGGTTTGGTTTGGAAAAAGATGGCTTTGTTTTTGTAAGGATGATCTTCTAAATGTCAGTAATATTCTACTCACAAAATAACCTAGACTCAATAAATAAAAAATACAAAATAAAATTATAAAAGTTTGCTTGACGAGATCAGCTGCATTATTCTGTAGTTTTCTTGCTTTACGTATCAAAGTCATAGTTTTAAGTCAATTACCGAAATCAGGTTGATCATGACTACATGGGCCAACAATCTCCCCTATTTTGATAATTTGACAAAACTGCGATTGATACTTAACAAATGTTCAACTTCTTCAGAAGTAGGTTGGTACTGTACGAAAGTAGCTTGCTCATTTACATTAGCTTGCTCATAATCTTGCTTCCCCGCAATAAAAGATCAAGTCCTCAGAACATCTAAAATCTAGCAAAAATTATCTCAAACCAAATTTTCAGAGTAACACGCATATGTAGTAGTAGTATTCAACATTGTTTTAAGTAGAAATCATATAATTCTCCATCATTTGTCACATAATCAAAATGATAAAAAAATCAAAGTACTCACCAGAGATGAAAACAGATAATACATAAACTAGTAAGGCATAGAAGAAAACACATAACTAGAAATGCATACATAGAGTGCTAAAATCATAAACTATCTCAGAATACTAAAAAGTGAATAATGCTTTGAAGAAGCATATATCACTAATACATGAAACTAAAAATGCAACTATAATATAATAGTGACTCTGTAACACTAGACATCATCCTCATCCTCATCAGTATCAGCCGCCCGAGAAGGGTTCCCAGACTCAGTAGTGCGGTGTGAATCATATCGAGCAGCAGAAGGGTCAAAATAGCGCTGAGGCTCCGGATCATCAATCCGACAACCGAGCACCAAGGGGTCACGAACCACAGGAATGGGACTGCAGGGTTGTAAGCAAAGCTGTAGCTAAAATCCCTCATAGTGTTGGTCATGACTTAAAATTACAGTGTGGTATGAAAGCCATAGATCAAAACTGATCCATAACCAATGCCTGGAAGGACTCAAGGGTGACGCTTGTGGGAGGATAGAAAAGATGGGAACTAGCTGATGGGACAACAATAGGAGGAGGATGTAGAGGAGCCTGTATTGTGGAGTATGAGCGACTCGACGTTGCATATGAAAAAAACAAGTGGAGCATTTCGAGGATAGTCATCTAGGATGATATAAAAATACTCAAAGATATATGGAAGATACTTCGCTATAAGGTTTCGCGGTTTCTTATGACAACGTTCTATAGAAGAAATAATCATCTTAGCTAAACTAAATGGAATCTCAAAGTGGAGATGGTAAATAGTAGAGAGCTCAAGATAAGTAATTTTATTGGTAGAAGTTTGTTTAGGAATGATAACTAAAAATACCATCTGATTTGAATCATAAAAATAGTCGTTCATGTCTTTAGGTCGAAAGCGACCTTTGGGACGTGGATTGGGTTCACATAACCTATCACGAAATGAATCTGAAGTCATGTGGGCCGAAAATTGAACTTTTGTTAAGTCCACAAGTGCTTCCCCTTCATTAGGAATATGAAGCATGATAGCCAAATCATCAGCTTCAAATTCGATATCTATTCCACCGACTTTAGATCTAACTGTGCCATTTGAATTGCATTCCAATAAATTAGATAACTAGATTATACCAATTTTTCAAATCTAATGTGTTCAAATACGGATAAATTATCAGGAAATAAAGTAAAATTGATCGGATTCCTCGGACAAATTATCCGTTTGACAAAGTCGGTGAACCACTCATTGGATGCATCAATGGAAACAAAGATGAACTCATCATAATAGTCACAATCCGGCATGGAGGGACTAAAAAGTGAGAAAAAACCTTCCTTTTGAGCATTAGAAGAGGAAGCTTCTCTAACTTTTCTCTTCTTTTTGGAAGCATGAAACACTTTGGGTGCCATTAAAAATGGAAAGTAGGGAAATGATCGAAATATACTGAAATTGAGTACGAAAAATGGAAGAGAATCCTGAAATAGCTCCAAATCCAAACTTTTAGACGTTGGAAGGCTTGGGCGAAGGAGAATTAGGAGGCTAGGGTTAGGGTTTCGGTGGCCTGCTGCTGTTTGTAATGGGGAAGATGTGGATGATGTGAGGTTTTTAAAAGAGGGGGCCCGACGGTCCAGCTTATGTTCGGATTTAGCCTTGACCGAGTTCAGCTCGAGTTCGAACAGAGCTCGGTCCGAGCTCAGTCCTTTGGTAGTCTGAACAGACTTGGGCAATTTGATATCGGTTTTAACATGTATACAAAGTAGTAATTTAAAATTTTTGTTTCGATGAAAAATAATTTATATTAATTAACCGAAATGCAAAAAATATATCAAATATTTCGGGTTAGTTGTAGAGGCCGGATCCCAGCTAGCAGTAGTCTTAAGACACTTGGCACCGTATTGCTTAGACTTTTACGCCTTTTTGTCAGAAGATCTCTTTCGGCTTATAACCAAAATACTTTCTACTATTTTATGAATTCAGGTCAAGTAATATACAATTATAAAACTTCAATGTCCAAAATTTCTAATTCTCTTCGTAGAAAGTTAAAACGATCTTCAGCTAGGTATTTAGTGAAGATATTATCTATTCATTATGCCAAAACATGCATTTTTTGACAGACCAAAACCGTCACAAATTATATTAAACGACAGTTTTGACCTGTCAGAACATCCGTCGTTAATAGCGCATCCCAAAATTTGAACGACAGTTTTGGCTGTCGTTTTATAGCTGAATAAAACAACAGTTATTATCTGTCAAATAAAAACGACGGACTAAAACTGTCAAATAACCTATAAATTGGTCTGCCACGATTTTTTTACTTTTTCAACAGGTAAGGTCTGTCATTCTTGTGGAAATAGAATTAAAAAAAATACTCAATCCATTCATATCAAATCGATTGAAACCTGTTTATCCTTTATATAAAACTGAAATACATCTGAACATAAAATTTCATATAAACATCAACAATCATCCACAATGAAAAAACTCAATAAAAATCTTATTAACTAATAAATGCATCAAGTTCACATAGCATTATTCCATCAAAAAACAAAAAGTAACTCCGATGTTACTAGCTCACAACTGTTTCATTCTCATGATGAACAAAAAAGAGAGAATGTTATTGCTAGCTTACAATATCAAGTGCAGTACAAAAAAAAAGAAAATTTAAAACCTCACAAATTTGTGTATCTTCAAATAATCAATAAACTTCACAATAGAGCTCAAGCCTCCGTTTAACTGCATAACAAAGCTTTAAAATATTGATACTGAACAATAGCAGTAAAGGATGGCAATAGATGTAAAGGATAACGATTGTATAACATGGCTCACCTCAAAATTGACCACACCACCAAAACCATTCATTTGTCGCTTGACAATGTGATGCTCTGGATGACTTAGCAGACCTGGATAGTATACGTGTATAATTTGGCAATGCAATAGCATTATAGTCATGAAACTAGAATATGGGATGATAGTTATGGCATTGTCAAGTATATACGTCCTATAGACCAGAACTAATAAGGGAAAACTACCACAATAAATGCCATTGAGACAAAAAATAATTTTCGTTAACCAAAGAAATATCATTAAATTGTAAAAAGAATGTTTTAATAATTCTTGATAGGAGAGAATGGTACGTCAACAAATAAATATTTTATGACTTATCATAGCACAAGTTGCTCGGAACAATGCATTGATAACTAAACCTAAAGAAATTGGATGAAGACTATATCTATTCCTGCCATTAGGCTAGTGAACCAATTTTCCAAGCATCTTTAAATTGTCTCCTAATGCTTACTTACTAGTTACATGGATCACCGAAGATCCAAAGGGTCAATATCTTATCCTAAAACATAAGGAAATACACACCCTTGAAATTTTACTAAAAGTATTTAATATAAACACGCCTTTTAATGAACATTCGATATGTCACGACCAAATCACTTTTTTTTTATCCAAAAATCAGTATTGAAGTTAAGTGGTTTTATATATAAGACCCTTAGATTGTATTTATTTTGACATAGCAACTCAAATCTTATACTATGCTCCATTTTAGTCAAGGAAGAAAATAGAGTTTGAAGAAATTGATATGCCTTATAGAATGCTTAAAGCAAACCAACTGGGAACGAAAGACCTAGGAAGCACAATCCAAAAATGTGAGTTGTGTCAGGTCGAACACATATTGGACATACTGTCTTTGGACTACAAATAAATAAGATAAGAACAGTAAAGAACAAGCAAATCATGTAACCAATTTCTCATTAATTTCATTCATAATGACTAATTCAATTGTTGGTACCTAATGCATATTTGCTTTTAATGTCAACGGGAGTAGAGAGAGAGAGAGAGAGAGATCTCAACATGGAGAAGTGTTATGAGTATGATTAGAAAGAGAAGAACATTCTAGCATATTATGACTTATGTTAACTTCATATCTCAATACATATCTGTATCAATTATACAAGAAAAAATAAATCGTTTCATGCCATAGATTTGTCAGAATGTAAGTTGGAGTTAAGTTGCTACACCATTGCCTTTGTCTAAGGGATTCTACCTTCAATATACCCAGAAGAATTGAGACACGAGTAGCATCTGATGCAGCAGAGAACCCTGCATTCTGTAAACATTGTTTGTGTTGGTATCATAGTATTTATATTGATCTTTATAAGCTGAAAGATTTCAGCATTTCTTAGTCAATACAGAGAAAATAAGGACACCTGAAGGATGGTTGCAGCATAGTACAATAAACTTGGTTGCCCTGTGACCTGAGATTGAAATAAAAAATGAGTCAACAAATAAAGGTAGGAATCCAGAAAAAGTACTGGAAAGGATATATACCACTGGAAGTTCATCATAAATACAAGACCATAAATAGTATAGTTACCTGCTGAAAAAAGGCCAATCCTGCACCAATTATCAGTGCTTTCAAGCATTTTCCTTGAAATATTTCCTAGAAGGACGCTTCTTTCTCTTCACCAGGAGAAGAAAGCTCATCCAAAATTGCATCAACTTGTTCTGAAGCTGAAGGACCAATAGGTTAGCCCCTCAAGTGACACAAACAACAGATAGCAGTTTTCTTTACATCAATCACACTTCCCCTTCCTTGCACTACGCACAAAAGCAGCCATCAAGGTGATGGCGGCAACCAACACATACCAATGCCCATGATCAGACATATTGGGAAACTATCATGCCATATATATAGCGCCACCCAGAAACCATGTCAACATAGAGACTGCAAGCTACGTAACCAAAATGAACGATATGAAGGGAATAAATACTTGCAAATAACAAGGTACAAAGAACGGATAAATAAAGATACAAAACTTACAAGCATGCCTATGACTATAAAAATTCTTTCAGGGAGGTCAGACTTCCTCATATTTAACTTGGGGTAGTTTCTGCAATATACATTAGAGTAGAATGCATAGCCTAAACAACAGGTTATAAGCATTTCACTTGTAGGAAGAAATACGATAGCATTATGGCTAAAAAAAATATAATGAGGTATCTGAGGCAGGCAGAATCCTGTCTGGTGTGATGAACCTAGATTCCTAGAGAGTTAATCAGGAAAATAAACCCCAACTCCATATGAATTTTAACTCTGATAATGAAATAACAAAAAAAAGTCAAAAAATAGACCCATATCAAATAGTAATTCTGGTATATAACAAAATGCATCCTACAATTCTAGCATCTGTATGAAGTTAAGAATGCCCGATAGCCAAAGTCTTCCATATACTATAATCCTTATGAAAAATATATTTAAACTGCTTAGTAGCTTAACCAAAGAAAATATTTAGCATGGTACAGCTGTAGAAAGTTGACCAATTTCGTAAAAGAAGTTGTAATAGAGAAAATAGAAGTACATGATAATTAAGAAATAATAAACTTAATTGGAATCAAATACAAAACCACTTTGGTACCAGGAAAAATTGTACCACATCTTACAGTATGGTTTTTCCAAAGACACGTATTTCTGGATTCAAGAGAAATGAGCACAGTAATATAGATCTCTATGGCTAATTTATATTTCTCGGAACGTCTTGAAGCTACAAAAGAGAGGTATATGGATCATTTGGTGGGGAAAGATAACGAGTGGATGTATGCAAAGTGCACCCTCCTGGCAACTACAAAAGCATAGAATAGGAAGTTCTCAATTAATCATGCAAAGTGCACGTCCTGAGTCCTGACAACCATAAAAGTGAACCTCCTGGCACATGTTATTTTTCTCCTTATTCCATCCATGAACATCAGTCGCTCATTGACTTGCTATCATTTTACTTGGTGAGGTCAGTGTAAGATGCATCAATACTTGGTTATTGGCTTGCGTAATCGTTACTGATAGTAAAATATGCATCTACCTTCCTCTTTGTCAGTCCACTAGTGATTTTAGGACTACTTAGCTAGTCTTTGCCAGTCTTATGCGATTTGCAGCTTTTCACTTAATACTTCTTAACGTATGTACCTATGCCTGAGCTTAACATTCAATTGTATTCAACTAGATTGCAAATTAATCTACTTTTCCATCGAGACTCAATCGATAAGGGTTTTTTTTCTTGCAAAGACATGTATAATGTTTATCAGGGGAGTATTGTTGCAAACACATTTACTAGCCTTCAATCTAGCTTGGTTCAAAAACTTGGGTCTCAAGACTGTAACCACCAGATGTACAACTAGGTAAATTGTACAAGTGACCATCAGTTGTGTACTATATATGTCTATGCATGTAAGATTAAACTAAAATCATGTCAATATAATTGTGTAACACAAGTGCCTACAGGAGACCAGATGTTCTCTGCACTGCACCATAACTCCAAAGCATTTGTATATTATGCATTACATATTTAATGAAATGACAATCTGATAGCTGAATTGAGTTATGTAAAGCTACTTAGATATACTATGATTCAGCTGCAGGAGGATTGTGGATAGTGCATATAACAACTTCTAAGCTAAACTGGAAGGATTTTTCGTATGGAAATGTATAATTCGTGGCTCCGCACTTCACTATTCAATAAGATAACACATGCATATCCCGATTTAGTCATTCCATTATCTAATCCATTGCTGCATGAGTGTATATGTACATGCATTTCTGTAAATGTGTACCCTTGTGTATTATATACATATGCATTTTGTATTCACGTACATAAAGAATCAACTAAACAAAATCTAAAAAGCATAAACATGTAAAGCTTCAACATTATTGGCTCACTCTTTTGGTTTTCCCCGAAGGAAAAAATATTTCCTTCCCCATGGTGCCACCTAATTTCACGTACTCCAATGTTTGCATGGCTAAGGATAAATGTTTTTCCAACTCTAATTGCACAAATCTTTAGGCAAAGGCTAAAATCAAAAGCTTCAAACAAAGGTGAAATTGCAAGGACTTCAAGGCCATTCTCCATAATGGCAGTAATAAACATTAAATAATGAGTTGATTGCAAATGCTAACTACCATGGATCAGAAAAATGTTGAGACAGTGATTATGTGATTAACATCATAACTCAGTGGAAAGAATCTTTGATTGAACAACAATTCCATGATGCTAGATGCAACATTTTTTATGGATTAACATCAAAACACAATTTTGCATGGAAAACCCCCAAAATTAACCTTAGTTTGTCTCACATTCCAATCACAAGAATATACCAAATTAAACAATTCCTAAATGCAAAAATGTGGAGACAGTGGTTATGTGATTAACACTAAAACACGATTTTTACATGAAAAACCCCCAAAATTAACCTTAGTTTGTCTCACAATCAAATCACGAGAACATACCAAATTAAACAAATCCTATTAATCTCCAAAAAAAAATTAATGAAGAATAGATTCCGCTAGGTATCGATCTGGACGAGACCCAAAAATTGGTTTCGCGACAAGGAGACGACCCGAAGGTGCCGTTGTTACGCCCCGACTCGTCCAATCGGTCGTCATTGCCTTGACTCGAGATGAATCGATCCCACGAGTCGGGACGTGATGCCGTACATGTCTTTATTAGACTTGTACAAGGCAAGAATGTGTACTTGGAATTTCCTTTGAGACGACACGTTGAAATTAAACAGTACAGAGAGTTGAAGACATATAATAGGAAGGAATTTAGCTTTTGATTCATAAAACTTGCAAAGTATGTGCAAGGTCATTTTTTACATTACATATTCCATTGCAGCTACATCTTTGAACACAAAAGAAAACTCTTGCCAAGTTGCCATGAAATAATCCTTGTCGTTCCATACATTCATGCACCTTTATACATTTGAATAAAATACCTTCGATCTGAATTGGGCTTCAAAATATTTAAAATAGGAGAGGTTCGTGCTGCCTCCCGTTCTTCAGCTTCAGTCTAGTTTCGAGCTCCCATAGCGCGCTCGTTACCTGGGGAGTTGGGGGTTAGCGCACTTGCTAGTGGATGGGACGAACCCACTCGTCTAAATCGACACTTCTTATTAAGGATTCTAGCATACGAAGTGATCTTTCTATTTAGAACTATATGAATTGTAGTTCATATCGAAGGCACATTTTAACCAGTAACAATATAACCAATTTTAACTTATCTTACCACGGCCGTGCTCCTTTCATGTACGAAATATAAATAATACTTACCACCTGCACAAGATAAAAGGTGAGCGTGCAATCTTTCTTATATGCGGTCATTGGTGATATCGACACCATGGAGGACGATTACGTAGCATAGCGACGCGTCCTACCAGTCCAGGTTGCGAGCCTAACTAGAGGTCTCACAATGTCTCGCGCCGAAGCACGATTCCATAATTTTCTCCTAGGTCGATTCGGTCCCAGCGCCCTGGGTATCGTCTCGAGGAAAGCTCACCTTGTGCACAAGTCGTCCATGACCATATGAGTGTATGAAAAGTTTAATATGTATGAAGTAAATTGTATAGTATAGACATTATTAAACCACATAATCATTTCTACTCGTGCAAGGGTTCTTTTTCCCGAAGCCGTACGTTCTGATTTAGCATCCCGTAGGCACCAAATTCTCAGAGGCGTAATATACCGCAACCAAAGTTTCTTCTTTATGTTTTGCAGAACATGAAACAAATTCTATCTATATCCTAGAACTTTATCTTTTCTCTACTTAGTGTGAAACTTATAGATTCAGAGTTAACTTTTCTAAGTTGCTATATTATCCCAGGTTCTTAATCTTAGTGGCAAAGCATATATCCAGTTAGCATCATCGATTTGAACGTTGAACTTTAAGAATTTTGTTGGCGGAAAGGAGTAGAAAAGAAGGGGCCGAAGAACCACCCACCAAAAGAGATTGCGTCGAGAGTAGGAGAACGCTTAGCGACGATCAAATGTCAATTACACGAACTCCTGCAATGTCACGAGCATCGAATTAGAACCCTTCCTTCAATCCTTCCTTCGAAATTCTCAAAGACGCATTCAGAAATCGACGCGAAAGTACACTTATCAAACCCACACAACAATTCATTCAGAAAGCCAAGAAAACCAACAAAACCCACAGCCGACTAGTTGCGTCACTCTCTTTAGAGTTCATTCGCCAAGACACAGTCTACTGCATCTAGGACTTATTTCAGCAGTAGCCGATCCATTAGTTGGAACGGTACTCATATCATTCGTCCAAATCGATTTTATTGATGCCATAGTTTTGTATACCAAACTCGTCGCTGAGTCAGACTAGCCATCTATGTTTCCGACCATGTCTGACTTGCCACGAGCCTATTATATCGTGCTTCGTCCCAACGGGAGTGGGGCACTACATAATATACCACTAAAAAAAAGTTTCGTCCCGAAACTTAAAAACAAGGGTTTGACCTTCGTCGGCAAAAAGTAAAGGATACTTCTCTTTCATTTCCGCCTCTAGTTCCCATGTCGACTCCTCAACTGAATGGTTGTGCCAGAGTACGTGAACTAAGGACATCGATCGGCTCTGCAGGATCTTTTCTTTACAGTCCAAAATTTGTACGGGCTCCTCCGAGTATGATAGATCGACGCGCAGCTACAACTGATCGAAACTAACCACATGACTTGGGTCATGTACGTACTTCTGAAGTTGGAAGACATGAAAGACGTTATACACTTCAGCCAGGGCAGGAGGTAGCGTAATTCGATAAGCAACTGTTGTCATTCTTTCAAGAATCTCGAAGGGTCCCACGAATCTCGGACTCAGTTTTTCTTTCATCCCGAATCGTATTACGCCCCGCATCGACGTTACCTTCAAAAACAAATGGTCCCTAACCAAGAACTCTAATAGTCGTCGACGAGTATTTGCATAACTCTTCTGTCGACTCTGAGTAATACGGAGCCTATCTCGAATCATGCAGACCTTCTCAACGGCTTGTTCGACTAGTTCTGGCCCGAGCACTTGTCGCTTCCCGACTTCGTCCCAGCAAATCGGAGATCGGCACTTCCTCCCGTAAAGTGCTCGTAGGGAGCCATCTGGATGCTCGATTGATAACTGTTGTTGTACGCAAACTCCACGAGCGGCAAGTGCGTGTCCCAACTAGTCTTTAAATCTATTGCACACAGACATAACATATCTTCCAGGATCTGATTCACTCTTTCTGTCTGGCCATCGGTTTGCGGGTGGTATGCGGAGCTAAGGTTCAGCTTAGTGCCTATCGTCGCTTGCAGACTCGTCCAGAAACGTAACAAGAATTGCCCATCTCTGTCCTAAATGATTGTGGCAGGTACCCCGTGCAGTCGGATAATCTCATTGATATAGATCTGAGCTAACCGATCGACGCTCCATAATGCTTTGATTGCGATAAACTTGTAACACCCAATTTTCTAAATGAGGGTAATTTTGAACTTTTATAAAAGTTTATTATTTAATAATAGGATTTATGATTTATGAGATTTTTTAATTAATTTAATACTATTTAAAATTAGTGAATTATAATTTTGATGTGTTCGCTAGTTAATCCTAGAACTGTTGAGCCTAGAGACTAACCATGACCATGGGGACCTAACCATGTGATTAGAATGACTATTTACAACTTTTAGGCTAAGGGTATTTTGGTCTTTTTGTGACTTTTGAATTATTTAGGATTTTGACTAATTGGTAAATTTAAGATTATTTTAATAATATTTAAATTGATGTATTATAATTTTGGTCATTTTTCATATTTTAATATTTTGGGAAAATTTTATATTTTTAATATTGTTTTTAATGGATTTGTTTAGTCGGGTTTGAGTTTCGTCTCGTTCCGACTTGTATTGTGACCCAGGTAGCTTAAACTCTAGATGGGACCCAATATTAAGTTAAGCATGGCCCACAAAATCTAACATTTAAGTTAGTTCGTTAGACTAATTTTTATCATGTTAGAATGGTTATGTTAGAGACTCAAAACTAGATCCTTTTGACCCCAAACTTGAACCTAGTCTAGACTTAACCATATGAGACTAGAGAGGGGCAATTACAACATTTCCCATTAGCCCTAGTGGACTCTTTATGGCATCCACCTTTAGGGGAGAATGATTCATTTCATTCATTACAATCTTGCCTCTTTTATTTTCCTTTTGTTCTTCTCTAATTTTAGAGAGCCTTCCCTTTGATTTGATCTCCAAATCAAATCATTCATTCACCAAATCTTTCCTCAATCATTCCCATTCTCCAAGGGAAGGGTGCTACCAAGGATTGGAAGAGAAATGTAAGGAGGAGTGTCCACTTTGAGGGATCTTCGTATCAGAGCCATGTCCTAAAGAATTCCTTGGGATTCCACTCACAATAGGTAAAACCCATCCTCTAAATCGATTTTCTTTGCATATAAATTAGTTTTGAATCCGTAGGATCCATCCTCATGCATGTGTCCCCTTTAGATTCAAATTTGAGGCCATTTGGAGCTCTCTTGAGGATTTTAGATATGTGTCTTGTGTCCTACTTGATAGATCCCAAATTAGGACACCCCATGTGTATGTATGTATGATAATAGTTTAAATAGATATTTAAATTCAGTTTTAGAATGGTTAGAGAGTGGATTGATCTTAGTTAGGATAGTTAGAATGAGTTTCATTTGGATACCTATGTTGGTATCCAAGTATCTTGGCTTACATGTGTTTCTTTTGTTCAAAACAACTCAAATTCGTCATAATATTCATCCACGTTTTTATTGACCAAAGCAACTTAGAAATATCATAACTTTTAGCTTAGAACTCCATTTAATCTCTCATTTTTTTTAAAAGAACCGTATCGAAGTTAGCTTTCTAAATATATATTTTAATAAGCCAAAATCGTTCTACAACTTTCTGTAAAACTATTTGAGTGTCAACTGTCCGAAAGACAAGCACGTTTTGGTGTTTTCGCGATTCCGGGAGCTTCCGGACACAAAAATGTGATCCGTTTGATGTTTAGGAAGGCTAACACGAAAGGCTACGACATATTTTAATCCTAGAATTTAGTGAAGGCCTAATTGGTATAGTATTAATTTTAAGTAGAAGAGTGACTATACGACATAGGCATTTTGTGTAACCTATGAACCTATGTAGTATGAATATTAAATAAATGTAGAGTATGTAATACATGATATGTCAGATGAATGAAATGATATATATATGATATGTATCCTCTTTACATTAATATATATATGGTTGAATGTAAGCATGTAGGAATGCAATCAATGTAATGTATGTAAGCAATGCATAAATGCCTGAATGAAAGAATGATATACAATGTATGCATGAAAGTATATAATAAACGCTAGATACGTATGCAAGGTATACATGTAATGATAGATATGAATGCATAATGTATACATAAAGTAATGCAATATATAATGATAGCATGTATGGTAATGTAGAATATATGATGCAAGCATGTATATGACTACTGTTTCCCTTTTTCTTACATTTTTTCTTCCCTTTCCTTTCCATTTCAGTTTTTCTCCTTTTTTTTCCTCTTCAATTTTAACATATTGTATACAATGTATATATTGTATAGATGCATGTAAGTATGTAATATGCATGAATGACATGTATGTAATGAAAATAAGTATATGCATACAACTTAATGATATGTGAATGGATATAATGCATGAACTGAAGTATGCATGTATATGGGATATGAATGAATGATATATGAATGATATATATATATATATATATATATATATATATATATATATATGTGTGTGTGTGTGTGTGTGTGTGTGTGTGTGTGTGTGTGTGTGTGTGTTTTAAAGTAATGTAATGTATGTATTCACATATATTTTGAGTTAAATATATGAGTTTGTATGCATATATTATATGTATGTCTGTATGCAGGAATGAATATAATATAATGTAGAGTATGCATATATGAATATAATGTATGCAAGTATATAATGTATTCAAATATGTATGTATGCATCTAAGTATGTATGTATGTATAGGTGCATGAATGAATGTAAGTATGCATATATGATATGTATGTAGGCATGTATGCAATGTATGTATGTATACATGATATGTATGTATGCATGTATGCAAATGCATTTCTATTAACTGAGTTAACCAATAACCTTTTACACACATACATTCATACACCCTTTGACACTATGTATCCCATGTCACATACACCTACCTATCACTAAATATGAGAACATTAACACATATCCTTTCACACACATGTCACACACACACACTCACTTACTCTTTTACCTCTCCTTCTCTTTCTCTATGTATATATATGTATGTGCCTATATATATAGCTTTCCTATATCTATCTATGTATATGAATATGTAAATGTGAATAATATATATACATTATATGACTAAGTTTGTGTGCCTTGTTGGCTTATGGCTTAGTTTTGTGCTTGGTTTAGCAAGTGACTTAGGCTATGAGTTAGTAGCTAGCTTGGATACTTGATTTGCATATACTTAGTTTGTTTAGACCTAGAATTGACTAACCTAGACTAGTTGACTATTGTTGACCCAACCCTAGCTAGTTTGACCACAATTGACTAGAGTTGACCTAGTTTAACTTTATAGTTGACCAGAGTTGACCAAGAGTTGACTTTGACCTAGATTGACTTAGACTCATATAGATTGCATTATAATTACAATTACCATATAAATTGAACTCTTTATAACCTATGTTGCTTTAACTAGGACTCTGTGACTCCAGTTTGCCATCTTTTTATATCAGTTGTTTAGGGTATCAGGCGAGTACATTCTCTGATAGTTCTCTCATTTACTTGTCAATTACTGTACTTCAGTTCTAGTTAGTTATATGTGATTCTCTGTTACAACATGTATAAATATTTTTGGATTCATGTATGCGACACACATACCATCTTGTCTGGCCTCTATTACTGGAATCATTGCTGGTATCATCATGTTGGCTCTATTACTGGAATCATTGATGGTATCATCATGTTTGGCTGGACTTATCTCGATTCTCGTGTCGTATTCTGGATTCACTTGTACTTGCTGGAAGGGGAAATACTTGAGTAAGACATGTAGACATACCCCAATTCTGGAATCATCCCATTTGCTGGAATAAAACTGGAATGATAGCCATCTCACACCTGTCCAGGTGTGTGATGTGCCGTATTACCTATAGCCGTTTACATGTCGATCTCGGTATTTTAAAACACACTATTAGAGTACAGTCTGGACTCACCCTGGAATTTTGATCACTGAATGGAATCATCTTATACTGGACTCATCTTGTACTAGAATCACCTGGTATCAGATTCATGTTGTCTGGACTTACTTTGGTTTTACACTTGTTTACATTTACTATCTGGACTCATATCATGTTACTCTAGCTCAGCTAGTTTCTATTTACCGTCTTCATTGCCATGATTCTTCTCTTGTTTAGTTACTATACTTTTCTTGTATCACAACTGTTCTCTATACCATCACCTAAATATAAACTGCCATATTTATCAATATAACTGTCTATAACTGCTTTATAGTTCTCTGTCATTTACTTGGGTTTTCTAGATGAGATGTGCTCGTTCCTGTCCTGACTGGACCTGTTGAAAATTTTACAGATGATTGTCCAGTGAAAACTTGCCCTACTTACTATAGACCAGGAGATGTTTTAGCTACCTTTGGCCTCGACACTCAGAGTGATCGGAAGACTAGCTAGTTGACTTGGTTTAATTTTATGTTTTAGAACTTGAATTGTAAATAAGTTGAGATATGTTTTGTTTTGAGATTGTTGGAGATTATATTATTTTAGTAGTTGGTTTTATTGTTGTATTTAGTCTTAGTTATAAACTTCTGTGTTATTATATCGTGCTTTGACTGTGATTGAGATTCTATTATATCTATACTTGTCCTCCATTCGGAGTTGAGATTTTGACAAGTATATTATATAATTGCGTGAGTTGTTGGTTAGATAGTGACCTAGAACAGCATTCTACCGCCGACACTGCAGCATAGGTTGGGCGCTGTTACGTACTCGTACCCTCACAGTGGGTGCGGGTCATGACAGAGATGAGCAGATTTGGTCAATCGATCGACAATGACCCAAATTGCATCATTTCCCCACGACATCTTTGGAAGGCCCATGATAAAATCCATAGAGATGTCGTTCCACTTCCATACTAGAATGTCGAGGTTCTGTAGCTCCCCACCTGGTCTTTGATGCCCGACCTTCACCTGTTGACAGGCCATGCACCGTGACACAAAAGTTGCCACGTCTTTTTTCATGCCGTGCCACCAAAAGGTCGTGCGCAAGTCCTTGTAAATTTTGGTACTCCCAGGATGCAACGAGTACTTCGCATAGTGGGCCTCCGTCAGAATCTCTTTTCTAAGTTTGGCATGGTCCATCACGCATATTTTTCCTTTCATCCGCGTCATTCTGCCCTCGTCTACCACAAAGTCGGCCGTCTTCTTCAGGAATGGGTCGTCCTCCTGTGTGGTCTTTATCTTATTGTGCAAGCTCAACTCAAAGTACAATTGGGCCAATTGTGCTCCACGGTAGCAAATTCGGAGTTCGATACCCAATTCTGCCAAGTCTCGTTGCATGTGACGGTTGATAGCCAGGTATCCTGTAAATATTCTACTTAGAGCATCCGCTAGGACGTTTTCCTTACCCGGCTTGTATTCGATAGTCGGATCATAATCTTTGATGAGTTCGAGCCAACGCCACTGCCATAAGTTCAAGGCCCGTTGGGTAAAGATATATTTGAGGCTTTTGTGATCCGTATAGATGCTGCAAGCCATACCATAAAGATAGTGCCGCCATAGTTTCAATGTGAACACAATCGCCGCTATCTCAAGATCATGCGTAGGATAATTCTTTTATGTAGAAACATGAAAAATATGGAGTTCATACGGATTACAAATTGTCGTATAGGTACCTTGGGCCAAATAGGTCCGCATGAAGGAAAGCCGCATGACAGCTCAAAGACATATGCGGCCCAACGACGAACAACTGTAGAATGAAAATATACGACCAAGGAGGAGCAGTTCGACTGATAAAGCTAACAAGTCATAGCAAAACATGACAGTTTTGACACTTCGACAAGAAAGATAAGACGTGCGATGTCGCCCAAAAGCAGGGTTCGTACGCCTCCATGCGGCCAGAAGAGTGTCATCTAGGCCGCATAACACTTATGCGGCCCAGATTATGCGGCCCCAAAATTTCCAGAACTTCATGCAGACGGAAGTAATTGTGATTCAGGCCGTATGCTTCTCATGCGACCCCGCATGATCGAAGACTGAGAATGCTATACGCAACGGGACACGTGACAATCTGACCAATTCCTTAACCACCCAGATTTGCTGCAACAAAATCCCAACAAACTGACAGATGGCAGACCAAGAGCGGGTCTTCGCGTACTAATCAGCCACGTGGCTGCAAGCCGTCTATGCGGCTCAAAATCCATCCTATTATAAATAACAGGGTGCCACACCCCTGCAAAAGGCTGGCAACATTCAAGAAAAAAATAATATCTTTACGAGCTAGAGACTGCATCAGATAGTCCGTCTCAGAAGCGAGCCAACTCGAAGAGGACTGACAAGGCGTCGGTGCGCAAAACTGTTGTCCCCGACCAAGTTCTCGAAGAAGCTCATTCTGCAGCCCAAGACGGTGACCAAAACTCTCCTGTGGCTCTATTTCAGACCGCAGAGGACCCCGCTGTCCCCAAATCCAGCAAAGGAAAATACTACGATACTGAGTTTTTGGGGGCACAAGGGAACTCCATACGGACAAAGAGGCGGCATCAGAGAGGAGATGGGCAGTCTTTCCATGCAATAGCCAACTTTGGCCGCAGGCAGACAACTCATGCGGCAGCCAACTCTCGCCGCAGGAAGATGATCCATGCGGCAGCCAGCTCTAGCCGCAAGAAGATGGTCCATACGACGACCAATCCTGCCCATAGACAGGGCATTTCATGCGGCCTTGTCAGGAGCTCTATGTTCGACCGCCTCTCATGCGGGCCCGATGCCATGCGGCCCACTAAAGATGCAGGATGTATCAGTCTGGACTCTTTTTACTATGTACCTTTGGGCGCTAAGTCAAAAAGGTCTAGGGCAGTGCGGGCTCAACCAGTCCAGTCAATTGTCCAAGTTGTTGACTGTCAGTGGGCCCCGTTAACTGTTACACGGGCTCCTGATGGAAAATTGTACTGAACCACCCGCGTTTAGTCCCCCAGGGCTAACGGACAGGGTGGGTCTTTAAAGTCTCCCTCTAAAGATCTAGAGCAAGTGCTTTTACTAGCCAGGGATCAGGAACAAACATGATGCCTAAGCACTCGTGCGCTCGGGATCCCCGAGTTCATAAGTTTGGTGCAAAGGCAGAGCAGCTTCCTACCGACTTACGCGACGTGATTACTCACAAGCACAAGATGATAGCGTCAGCATGCAATGAGTCCTTCTAGGGGCGTCATTGCACTCAAGTCATCATCAACTGCTGCAGTAACAAATCAGCAGTGTCCGAAGATCGGCAGTCAGTTTTCCAACGACTGCAGTAGCCAGCACCGGTCCGACAGGTACAAATTCCAGGGGACGAAGAGTTTTCTTTCGCCTCCTGTAATTCAACTCAAAGAATTTCTCCTGGCAAGGGAGGAAAGAAGACAGGCTCTTCCAGCCCGGCTATCTCGGCCAGTATTGCAAGGAGACCCTCATCTGGGGGGTTCCCATCAACCACAGGGGGTGTCTATTTAGGCACTCGATCCAAGAAGAAGCTTCCGGCACCTTGGGGTGCGTCTTCATCCTCCTTGAGAGTAGATGAAGCTGGGGATAGCAGTCCCCTCAATGTATGCGACAACCCGGTGTACCAAGAGCACACTCAGGGGGTAAAGATCCCCCAGAACTCTGTAACAGAATCGGATTTCCCTGAGGGGCACCGCCCTCGCCAAGACGATGCGGCTTCCTGCACAGGGGGTAGCACCCTTTCCGAGTCTGATGAAGATGATATTCCGACATTTTTCGATGATTTCTCTATACAAGGGTACGACACCGAGAGTACCTCTGCCACAATTCCTTCTACCTCTACCCACGTGAGAACAGTCTTTTTGACTGACGACGATTATGAAGTACCTTTCGACTAACAATAGCTAGAAGTGCTCGAAGCCATGCTCATGTCCTTAGTCAAGTCGGTTGACGAGATCAAACCCGCCTTGCCAGCTCAACCACAGAGGATGCCCGGATAAACAAGCTTGGGACCCGCAGTCAGCGCAGACTCTAACACAACCGCCCCTCCTTTGAGTGATGATCCCGTAGCACCATCTGTTCCTTCAGCTCCAGATGAAGCCAAGGAGGCTAGAAGAGAAGTCCAGGAGCTCCGAGCGATGTTCAATGCCCGAGACTCCTCTCAGGATCTCAGAATACGACTTCCATATCCCATCGCATGGAGGGACGTACCTTTTCTACCATGGTACAAGCTGTCCATATCGATTCTTATGATGGAAAGACCTGTGCTAGTCGGTACATGACTTACTTTGAAGTCATGACCGACCATTTGCCGCATAGTGATGCCATCCTCACGCGATTATTCATCGGAGCATTGGAGGGGATTACGTTCGACTGGTACCGCAACCTCCTCGACAACTGTATCCATTCTTTTGATGGCTTCAAGCACATGTTCCTAGAGAGATTCTACGAGGTGGGGCATGATGTGACGATGTCATCTCTCATGGACGTCGTTCAGGGAGAGAGGGAGCTGACGAGGAACTATATTAAGCGGTTCCGCCAAACCGCGATGAAATTGCCTCAGGACAATCCCGAAAGCTTCCTGATTGAAATCTGCCAGAAGTAGCTGCTTCCTGCAATTAGCCTTTGGATGGGAGACGATCAGTTCAGAGATTAGACGACCTTCATCATAAGTGCTACCAATGCGGAGGCAAAATTGAAGAAGGCTCGCCAGCTAGGGTTACACATCCCAGACGGAGAAGATAAGGACAGACGTCCTAGTCCCACCTCCAGTAACAACAACAGTGGCGCAACCACTAATCGGAATAATAAGGGCAAACAGGCCATGGTCACTGATGCGACTCAGAAGTCTGAACAAAAATAGACGGAAGGTCAGTGGCCCAAGATCAATTACTCATTCGAAGATAGTCATGTCAAACCTATCTTCGATATGCTCTTACAAGGGGGTAGGATCTAGCTCCCGCCACCAAGGCACGAGCCCCGGGCAGCAGAAATGGAGGAACCAAAGTACTGTCACTTCCATCTCTATGTCCATCATGCCACCAAGGATTGCTTCCAATTAAAGCGGTACATCCAGAGTCTTATCGACTCCAAAGCTTTGTCGATAGACTTTGAAGAGGTTACTGTGCCGGCGAACATGGTATCTATTCAGTTCAACGATTTTCCTCCAACAAGCACTCCTGACGGGGTAATACCTATTCCCCGGGCAATGATGGAGGTTACTAATCTTCCATCCGCCCGGAGCCAGACATCTGGATTGGTACCCCTCACCACATCGCGAGGAGAGATCATGTGGGTGCATCCAGACTTGGTGCTCAAAATTACCCAGGGGGTGTCATCTCCTACCAAAAAGAAGAAGGACAAGAAGTCTAGAGCCTGCTATATAATTTCAGCTGAAGCTGAAGAAGCTGCAGATGTTGTTACCCGGTCTGGAGCACAAGTCCAGCCCGCACGGGATAGTCCAGCCGAAGATCCTCAGCTAGCAACGTTGCCTCCCCCTGATGTTCCAAGACCATCTCAGCCTCCACTGGTGGATAAGTCCAAGACAAGGGAGACCGCTTCGACAGGACACTCCGCAATGATATACCTCAGGGATTGGAGAGACCTTACAACTTCGACATATTAGCACAATTGGCTAATATGCCAGCAAAGTTGTCGCTATACGAGCTCCTAAGGCTCTCCAAGGATCTTCGTGTCGCATTAAGCGAAGCACTCCAGAATGCTGATACCTATTTAGCTCAGGTCAAGCCTCCAGGGGAAGACCTGCCAGCAGATCTACAGGACGGTGGTAGCACAGATGCAATGCCCAACATCGTATTTACTCCACAGGACATATTGATTAAGGCCAACTTACATGATCGCCCCTTGTACTACACTGGATACATAGGCGACATCAAGGTGGATAGGATGCATATCGACCCGGGATCGTCAATAAGCATCATACTGAAAAGCCTGCTCCAACTTCTTGGCATCCCTATGCACCGGCTAGCAGCAACCAACACTGCCATTAGCGGGTTTAACTCAGGAAGAAGCTATCCCCTAGGGAAGATTCGGTTGAAGTGCCAAATTGGTGACCTGAGGACGAAAGTTACCTGCTACGTCATAGATGCAGACACCTCCTACAACATCCTCCGGGGACGTCCATGGATACATGACTACATGATCGTGCCATCCACCCTTCACTAGTGTTTCAAATATGTTAGTAAACACGGTTTTGTGAAGACCGAATTTGCCGACATTGATCCCTTCAAAGGAGTTGAATCTTATTACTCGTCGGAGGCTTGTCTATATGATGAATCCAGGAAACACATAACGGACGAGCCGGAGGCCTTCGCAGGGCCAGAGGAACCCTTGAGAATCTATCTCCAACCCCGTAAATCGGGCAGGGACGCATCCCCTGTCGCAACCATGCATAAAGAGGTACTCGATTCTTCTGTCACACCTGCACAGTCAGAACCAATGGTCATCCGTCTCCCGAGATCCAGTCAAAAGCCAAAACCTGTTATAGGACCAATGGTGATTCGGCTGCCAAAGTCCAATCAAAGGCAATAGGAAGATGCGAAGCCCTCGGTAACACCGATGGTAATCCGATTGCCAAAATCTGCTCCAAGGCGTCTAGAAGACACAAAATCCCTTGCTGAGCCTATGTTCATCTGTCTTCCCAAGATGAGCCAGCAGCTAAGTGTTGATCCAACACTCCTAGGCAGAAGAATACCTCAAGCAGAACCCTTGGTGGTGAAGTTACCCAAAATAGCGGCCCAAACTCTGAGCTCGCAGGGGGTAGCCAAGGAAGACGGAGAACTCACCAAATATGTGGTTACACAGGCGGATAGCCCCTCTCCTGATGATGTAATCCCGGTGGACAAAATTCCTTATTTTATCAATAAGAGGCTGTCGTTAGACTATTCTGAGTATGATAAGCCTAATCTAACGTATGCCGTACGGGACTGTCTAGATGTTAGCCTGTACACACAGGTGAAAACCGTCCATACCCCAAATCGGCTTACTCCCATAAAAGGTGCTTACTTCCCGGTCTCAGACAAAAGAGGATGGGATCACACAATCATCTTTGACCGAAAAGAAGGTCCTCAATCTTTTACGCCAAAAGAGTCCGACCTCGTACCCGAAGCTGGAAGACTACCGCTCTACTTATATAGTCCTCAAGCCAAGTACTTCATGCAAAAGCAGGGGTACGACATGGAGGCTACTCCGGGTCTAAATTATGGCAGTGGTCGATGATTGTCTCTACAGCCGTCGACACCGTTGAGGAAGCCTCAGGATCATTATCATAAATCCAATCGTGGCCTCGGGTATGTTACTCCACCTACAATGCCCAAAGGTTCTGACGAAGAATGCGACTGGTACTCCCATTCATCTGAGTCACCCATTTACGACTCCGATAGCAGTATTGGAGATATATTCAGACCGACATTATCTGCCAATATGACATCCGTTGATGTCGAAGAAGAAGACGAAGACCTACTTGAACCTCTTGAGTTGGAACCGTGGGTCCAGCAACTGGATGTACAATGGGAGAAATACTTTAAACTTTGTGATCCTCCCACTGTAGATGAGGTTATACAAGTTAACCTCGACAATGAATCCTCTCCAAAGCCAATCTTCGTCAGTGAAAGTCTGACAGACGACGAGCGGGAGTCGTTGTTACAACTCATCAGAGAATACATCGACGTCTTTGCTTGGAGCTATGAAGACATGCTAGGTCTGAATCCCGAGATTGCACTCCATAAGCTCAACATCTATCCGGACACAAAACTAGTCAAGCAACAACAGCGGTGATTTCGCCCAGACATCATGAATTCTATCGAGACGGAAGTAAATAAGCTTATAGCTAGCGGTTTCATCCGTGAAGAGCAGCACCCAGACTGGGTAGCCAATATAGTGCCAGTCATCAAGAAGAACGAGAAAATCTAAATCTGCATCGATTTCTACAATCTGAATGCGGTATGCCCTAAGGATGAATTCCCTCTTCCGATCACCGATATAATGATTGATAATACGTGCGGCTTCGAGCGCATGTCCTTTATGGATGGTTTTTCGGGATACTATCAAATCAAGATGGCTTCCGATGACGAGAAGCATACATCATTTCGAACGTCGATCGGCGTATATTATTATACAGTCATGTCCTTTGGCTTGAAGAATGCCGGTACAACATATCAACGAGCCATGAGTGCCTTCTTCAGAGATCATTTGCACAAGACGGTGGACGTAGATGACATCGCCGTCATGAGCCGCTCAAAAAATGATCATTTACGTGACATGAGAACAATGTTCGACCTTATACGGGAACACAACCTGAAGATGAATCCCACCAAGTCCTTTCTGAGGGTGTCCAGTGGAAAGTTCTTGGGCTTTGTCATTACTTCCTAGGGCATTCACATAGATCCCGACAAAACAAAAGCAATCCTGGAGATGAACCCACCAAATAACCTTCGTGAACTCCGCGACCTTCAGGGAAGACTAGCCTATATCAGGAGGTTTATATCTAACCTCTCCAGGCGATGCCAACCCTTCACTCAACTCATGAGGAAAGGTGTCTCTTTTGTATGGAACGAAGAATGTCAGCGTGCCTTTGATGATATTAAGGAGTACCTGATGAATCCGCCAGTTCTGGTAGCCCCAGTCGACGAAAAGCCCTTCCTGCTCTATATACGGGCGATGGAACATTCCTTTAGCGCTCTGCTAGCCCAGAATAATGATGCGGGACATAAACAAGCCATTTACTATCTCAGCCGGATGATGGTAGGACCTGAACATATGTATACTGTCGTGGAGAAGGAGTGCCTTGCCCTAGTGTTTGCCATTCAGAAAACACGACACTATGTGACCGGACAGACCATACATGTGATTTCACGAGTCAATCCCCTCAGGGTTTTCATGACCAAGCCTGGCGCACTCAGTTCTCGTCTTGCCACCTGGGCCATACTACTATCCCCTTATGACATGGTTTTTGTTTCGCAGAAAGCAATCAAGGGTCAAGCCCTGGCTGACTTCCTAGCAGCCCATCCAAGCTCAGAAACATCCAAAATTTATGAAAAAAATTCTTGATGAAGTCTTCGCCTCGAATATGACTTCGCACGACGCTATTTGGCGGATGTTTTTTGACGGTGCTTCAAGAACGGGACCACAAGGTGATATCGTCGCTGGAGTCGGGGTGGTATTAATTTCTCCCTCTGAACTTGTAGTCAATCAGGCGTATTCTCTTACAGAACCTTGTTCGAACAATGTATCCGAATATAATGCTCTAGTTATTAGACTCCAACTCGCAAAAGAAGTAGGAATTAGACACCTGGAAGCTTATGGTGACTCACAGTTGGTTGTTAACCAAATTCGAGGTTCATACGAGGTTCGCAATGAGGACCTGATTTCCTATTATCAGACCGCAGTGGCCATCATTACAACCTTGGAGGGGTTCTTTATGGAGCTCGTTCCTAGACTTCAAAATATCGAAGCCGTTGCCCTGGCTGGTCTCGTCGCTTCCTTGGCACTCCTAAATAATGTACATCATCTAGTCGACGTAATAGGCCATGAACTGGTCTGTCCTAGGAACAATCTTCAATTGGGTATGAGTTGCTCTGCCCAGATAAGCAACGACATACAAGACTGGAGACGCCCTCTTATCGATTTTACGGTCAATAGAATTCTGCCAGAGAATGTGAAGGAAGCTACCTCAATCAGAAGACGCTCCCTCAGATTCTTCTATGATACGGAGACGAAAATATTATATCGACGATCCTATGACGGGCTACTACTAAGATGCCTGTCAAGTGCAGAAGCCAAAGAAGCCCTGCATGAAGCTCATGACGGTACTTGTGGGGCTCACCAACTTGGCCCAAAATTACAAGATCGTCTTCGCTGGATGGGTTATTACTGGCCCATAATGGTCGCAGATGCAGTTGATTATGTAAAGAAGTGCAAGGCTTGCCAGATCCATGCAAATTTTATACATTTGCTATCTGAATTCTTGCACCCGACAGTGGCCTCTTGTCCATTCGAAGCATGGAGAATGGACGTTATTGGGCCAATCACCCCGCCGTCGTCTAGAGGGCATCGGTTCATACTTGCAATTACCGATTACTTCTCCAAATGGGCGAAAGCTGTTCCGTTGGCAGAGGTTAAGACATCGAACGTGATTAGCTTCATAAAATATCATGTCATCTACCGTTTTGGACTGCCTCGGAGGATTGTCTATAACAATGGTCCGTATTTTGCAAGCCACGCTTTCTATCGATTTTTTGATAATAATCGGATCCAGAACATGGCCTCGACAGCATATAACCCTTAGGCCAATGGTCTGGCTGAAGCATTCAACAAAAACATAATCAAGCTCCTCAAAAAGTTCGTGTCTACAAACAAACGCGACTGGAATGAAAAGTTTGGTGAGTGCCTATGGGCGTATCGGACGATGATTCGGATGGCTACAGGAAATACACCGTTCTTCCTAGCCTATGGGAGTAAGGCAGTCCTTCCATTGGAAACTCAGATCCCTTCACTTCGAGTGGCCCTCACCTACCTGTTAATGGTAGACGATAACTACCGCCGATGGCTATAGGAGTTAGAAGCATTAGATGAGAAGCGTTTACAGGCTCAACAAAGCATGAAGCTCTACTAAGCGCGCATCTCTCGGGCTTTCAACAAGAAAGTCAAACAGAGGATATTCCATGTGGACGATCTTGTCTTGGCCATTCGCAGACCAATGGTCATGACTCACAAGACCGCCAACAAATTCAGCCTAAGTAGGAGGGTCCGTTCGTCATCGAGACCGTATTCTCCAACAGTGCGTACAATCTCACAAAACAAAATAAAGACTTGCTCATGATGCCCATCAACGGCAAGTTCTTCAAGAAATACTATGTCTAAATGACACTTTCCAACGATCTCTCAGATTGTAAGTTATATATTGCTGAACTTACACTCTGACTTCAAATCTCCCAGATTGTTGAGTTACGTACCCTCAGGTACCACTGAACTTACTCTCTGATTGTTTCGAATGAATTCTCTTGGTCGTATCTATGTACCCCCTGGTCATAGCTTTTCTACCACCAAGAATCTTCCTCAAAATCTATTGCCCGTACCACCGGTGCGCAGAAGAGTAATAGGTCCACACAACTTATCCTAATCTATTGCTCATACTGTCAGTGCACAAAAAGGGTAATAGGTCCATAAAACTCTCCAATGGAAAAAAGCAACCATGTCCATATTACCTCTGAGTTGTTTTTCCGTCCATCACAAATAAATCACCCAATGCATATAACTTCCACGTTGATAGCACCTCTGAGTTGTTCTGTGTATCCCTATCATGCCTACCCCAAATATGTCCTCATTACCTCTGAGTATAAAGGCTTTGTTTTGACCCGTATTTACCATGTTCTCATTCCCTCTGAGTAAATACGTTAGTTTCCTCTCCACTTATTATCAGTACTCGTATCGCCAGTACACAAAAATGATGATAAGTCCATAAATTTTTTTTCCAAATCTATTACTCACACCATCGGTGTACCAAAGAGTAGTAGGTCCACAAAATATCATTCAAATCTATTTGCTCGCATTTTCTGATGCACAAAAGGGCAATTGGTCCACAAAAATCCCCCAGTAGGATGTCATTTACAAATGCTGTATTAGGCCCTCTAGTACAAGCACCACAAAATACCACAAATAAAATGGGGTGAGCATACCCTGTTTATTCAAAATTAGTTACATTCATAGGACTACAAAAGAAGCAAAATGAAGGTTACAGCCATAGACCGACGAAAGTACAAAAGCGGATACGAACGTCTAGTACATGGTAGCCCATAGATCCCTACAGTCAAGGATCATAGCCGTGCTGAGGCATATACCATTTCCTTAGCCATTTTGCATATGCAAGATCTATCTGACCGGAGTCTTCGGCGGGGGCAGGAGGGTCAGAACTCCCAATACTACTACCCTAAGACTTGGACTCCTCCTTGAGAGCAATCCCCTCCCCGATGGACGCCAGCTCTTCTTTCACCTCAACTTTAACAAACATTGACTCTTATTTGATAGAAGAAGGCATCACCTCTTCCTTCGCAATGGTCTCAGCCTTCGATACGGATGCTACAGAAATCAAAAGAAAAGAAGATAGTCATATAAAAACAAAGAACTCTGTTATACGGCCTAGGACGACGCAACCAAAATAGAACTCATACAGTCCACAGTTATGAGGTCGGCGTCATACAGCACTCATGCAGCATTTATACGGCTCAGACATTATCATGCGGCTCAGTTATGAAAAACTCATGCAGCCCAATCAGTCACAGGGCGATCATACGACCCAATCTTACAGTATTCATGCGACCCAATCATAAAGTGCTCATGCGACACCTATACGGCTCAATCGTGAAAAGTTCATACAGATTCATCTTGAGGCACTCAGCCAGTTCAAAGTTCGAATAAGCAGCGGTTATACGACTCAGTCTGTGCAGCCCTATCGTATAGAACACATGTGGTCCAGCCGAGATCGGACATACATCGACCAAGTTTATAGTAGATGCAGTATATGACAGCCTCGCGCACGAAATTTCAGTCTCATCTGCTCACCATCCTTACCCTTGGAAGAAGGTTGCACATCGAAATAAATGGAAGGAGTATCTACCGCTCTCAACAGGGAAGCAAGTCTCTCCCCTTTGGCCGCCGTACCAATCGACTTGAAGCTTTTGGAGCCATATCAGAAAGTATGATGAAGTCAAAAGAGGATAAGGTGAAAGAGGAAAGACTCTCTCTGAATGACTCATATTTATAGAGTTGCTGAAGAGAGACTCTTTGATTCTCGAGATCATTAAAGATGGGGATGACGTTTGGGGACTTTATCCCTAGTAACCGTCGAGCGTCTCTTTGGTTTCGAGATCATTAAAGATAGAGTCGACGTTTGGGAACTTTATCTCCAGTAACCGTCAGCTTCATCTCGAAAATAGATCCACAATCGAGTCAGGAGAATTAAATGCAGCAGTGACAGCTGGCAGACTCTCTTACTCAAAATGTCCCTACAACTCAAGATTTGTTCTGTGACTCAGGATCCCCCTGCGGCTCAGTATTTCTCTGTGACTCAAGTTCGAGAACCACTTCCTGCAACTTGAAGACTCCCTACGGCCTGGCATATTTTTTATGCTTCTTATTCAAAGTATTCCAAATTTGCAATTTAGAAACTTTGAATGGGGTCTTGTAGAAACATGAAAAATATGGAGTTCATGCGGATTACAAATTACTGCATAGGTACCTTGGGCCAAACAGGTCCACATGAAGAAAAGCCGTATGACTGTTCAAAGACATATGCGATCCATCGACGAACAGCTGCAGAAGGAAAATATGCGACCAAGGAGGAGCAGTTTGACTGATAAAGCTGACAAGTCCTGACAAAACATGACAGTTCTGACACTTCGACAAGAAAGATAAGACATGGGACGTCACCCAAAAGCAGGGTCCGTACGCCTCCATGCGGCCAGAAGAGTATCATCTAGGCCACATAACACTTATGCAGCCCAGATTATACGGCCCCAAAATTTCCATAACTTCATGCAGACGGGAGTAATTGTGATTCAGGCCGCATGCTTCTCATGTGACCCCGCATGATCGAAGACTGAGAATGATATACGCAACGAAACACGTGGCAATCTGACCAATTCCTTAACCAACCAGATTTATTGCAACAAAATCCTAACAAACCGACAGATGGCAGCCCAAGAGCGGGTCTTCGCATGCTAATCAGCCATGTGGCCGCAAGCCGTCTATGCGGCTCAAAATCTATCCTATTACAAATAGCAGGGTGACACACCCCTACAAAAGGCTGGCAACCTTCAAGAAAAAAATAATATCTTCACGAGCTAGAGACTGCATCAGATAGTCCCCGGAGTAAGGCAGAGTTGATAGCACTTTCCCATGCCTCTACTGTCATCCGCCAGAATCAAAACTAAATAATTATACTTAGATTGTTTCCTAGGCTTTCTTTCTAGGCTCTTCTATGTACAAGCGAGTTTGCAATCAATTCCACTGTTCTGTAATACCTATTGTTAATTTTTATGGCAAACATTTTCGTGTTGCTTCAATTATCTCGATGCAAACAAAATTACCTTATCCCTTTGCATACGCACGCATCCCAAACCAGTTCGTGATGCATTGCTAAATATTTGAAACCCTTCTGGTCTGTCCGAAAGTGCAAGGATTGGAGCTGAGATGAGCCATTTCTTTAACTCCTGAAAGCTAGATTCACAGGCGTCGTTCTACTCGAATGCGACTCCCTTTTGGGTGAGGCGAGTCAGAGGCGGCACAATCTGGGTAAAGTCTTTCATAAATCTTCAATAGTAGCATGCCAAGCCGAGAAAACTTCGGATGTCGCCTGCCGAGGTAGGCCACTTCCATTCAACTATCGCTTCAATTTTCTTTGGATCCACCACGACGCCTTCAGCTGAAACAACGTGCCCAAGGAATGTCACGCTGCTCATCCAGAACTCATATTTACTTAACTTGGCATAAAGTTAGTGTTCACGCATAGTCTGTAGTACCGTCTTAAAGTGCTCCACGTGCTCGTCCTTGCTTTTTGAATATATAAGAATGTCATCGATAAATACGACGACAAATTTATCTATGAACGATCGGAACACCCGGTTCATCAGATCTATGAAAGCGGCAGAAGCACTTGTCAAGCCGAAAGGCATGACTAGAAATTCGTAGTGACCATATTGAGTTTGGAAGGCGAACTTCGGCACGTCCTCGGACTTGATCTTAAATTGATGGTAGCCAGAGCGAAGATCATTCTTGGAAAATATCGTCGTCCTTTGCAACTGGTCAAAAAAATCGTCTATCATTGGCAACGGGTACTTGTTTCGTACCGTGGCTTTGTTAAGTTCCCGATAGTCGATGCACAGTCGCATCGATCCATCCTTCTTCCTTACAAATAACACTGGAGCACCCCACGGGAAGATACTAGGGCAAATATATCCGCGATCTAGCAACTCTTGTAGTTGTGCTTTCAGTTCCTTTAGCTCTGCCGGCGCCATTCGATAGGGTACTTTGAATATCGGACTGGTTACGAAAGGGTATCGATGCTGAATTCTATCTCTCGATCCGACAGCATTCCTGGCAACTCGTCTGGAAACACATCAGAAAATTTTGCCATGACTTCAGTATGGGCCGTGCTTGCAATCTTCGTTCTCGTGTCTCAAATTGATGCTAGGTACCCGCTGCAACCAGAATGCAACATACGTCTTATCGAAACAACCGATATCATCATTGCTGTCTTTGATGCTGCTCTGCACGAATAGGAGAACTCGATTTCGCCCGAAAGGCGGAACACAACTCTCTTCTTCGAGCACTCGATCGTTGCGTGGCATGCACCCAACAAATCCATGCCGAGGATTATATCGTACTCCTTGATGTCGAGGACGATAACTTCCAAGAATGGATTTTTCTCCCCGATACAGATGTAACCATCCCTACAAATTTTAGTGGCAGGCATATATACTCCCGATGGAGTGCTAACGCTAAGATTCATATCTAAAAATTGCATGGGTAATTTATTCTCTTCTACAAAGTCGACAGATATGAAACTATACGTAGCACCTGAATCGAACAGTACTCTAGCAGGCATATTTTTATATAGTAATATACCTATCATGACAGTGTCGAACGTGAATGCTTTGTCCCGAGTCAGTGCATAGACTCGGCCTTGCGCCCCTTGGCAATTTTGTGGGTTCTCGGGCACTGCGTTTGTGCCATGGGCGGGAGGTACCCTGTTTTGATTATGGACGTTCCTTGGTAGATATTGGTTCGCCCTCTCCATTCGACAATCTATTGCCTTATGACCTAGATGGCCACACTTGAAGCATCCTTCTTGGCAATCGACTGCCAGATGTCCCATCTTGCCACAACGATGGCACCGTACGTCGGGGTGAGGCCCCCGATACCCGAACGTATTCTGACACCATGGCACACCAGATCCTCCCGCATCGTGAGGATGCTTATTGAAGTTGTTACGGACGCCTGACCCGGTCCTTTGCGAAGCTCGACCAAAGATCCACTTGCTATCATGGGCGGCATTATATGATTTCCTGTATGTTTGTGTAATGCCTGTGGTTCGTATTACGTATTTTGGAATACGTGTACATATTTTATCTTGTATTGCATGATTCCTTGCTTAGTTTTCTTCATGGCTTGGTTTATTCTTGGGTTGGTTTGGCTTGGCTCAGTTTGCTTTGGTTCATTATGAACTATGGGTGAACCCCCTACCTACCACCACCACTACCATTTATTAACCCCCACTTCCTTCTCTCTCTTCATTACTCTTCTTCTTCTTTCCTCCATTACTTCTTCACCTACCAGAGAGAGAGAGGCCTAGGCAAGTGCAACTTGCTTTATGGAGAAACTCCAATTTTATTGCCTCATTCTCTTCCTTACAGCATTTTAACTTACTTTAAAACTTGGCATTCCACTTTCCATGGCTAGATTCTTATAGATATAAGTTTACTTTATTTTCAAAATTCTTGAGTTTTGATCTACTTAACCTTGTTATTTTTGAGTTTTGATGGTTCCATGTTGTAGAGGATTTCGTTCTACCCCATTTTGACCTATGGAAGTTCGGATTTGGACTCCGGATAAGGAGTTATGGAGCTTGAGAACTTGGCTCCCATGGTATTCTTCTTCTCGGAATTTTGGAGAAGATGAACTGTGCTTGACTTGACCGCATGAATATTTTATGCGACAAGTGTTCTCTTCAGCCGCATGACTGGAAGTACTTTGAGCCGCATGAGGCTCTTGTTCATCTAGCCGCATAAGCCTACTTCCTCTCTTGGCCGCATAGGCTGAGTCTCATTCTGAGCCGCATGGATTCATTTCCATCAGCCGTATGAGACTCTTATTCTTCTAGCCGTATATGGGCCCACTTTTTGAGAGCCGTATGGAACTCGTACGACCCCAGCCGCATAATACTCCGCTCCTCTTGAGCCGCATGTGCCTTCTGGTCCCGCTAGCCGCATAGACCTGCTTCCTACTTGACCGCATGAGGCTCAACTTCTTGAGTCGTATGCAATCCCACTTGCTTTCAGCCGCATGCTTCATGCGCCTCTTGCATGCGTCTCTTGCTTCTGCAGCCGCATGTCCACCTGCCGCATGAGGCCGAGTCATTCCTGGCTGCATGGATCCTGCAACCCTGAGCCGCATGGATCCGCACCAGTCCGACCTCATGCGTTCATATTCCTTGGCCGTATGCACCTTTGATTAAACATTGCCGCATGGGCTGTTCTCACCCTCAGCCGCATGAGCTGCTCCCGCATGGATTCTCTCCTTGGCCGCATGTGCCCGAGCCGCATGGCTTTCTATAGACTGTATTCTATGTTTTATTACTTGATTGTTTCATGCCTTGTAACCTCAGATCAACTTGGATCTTCTGATTGAATGCTAGCACTATGATGCCTTGCACATATACCTGAACACGAAAGTGACCCATCATGGTACACTCCTGACAAGTGAACATGACATGACCTGATAGTGGTCCGTCGTGGCGCACTCTTGACCAGTACTCTAGACATGATAACCTGACATGATATATCTTGATATGCTGTTACGACGTCTACCTGACATGACATGACCTGTATAATTAACCCGGACACCGTGGGCGATTGTGCTTGCACAAATAATCCAGTCCTATCTTGCATCATGTCTAGGAGGGGACTCCTGAGTACCACGGTCAGGAGTACCTACTGAAATGGACTAAGGCTAATAACTAGATTAATACATTAGTCATAAAGAGATCTTCCAGCTACAGGCAATCCCGTTACCTGGGCGCGCCTGGGATCTGTAGCCTGCCGTCGGGTAGGGCACATTTCCAGAACACTGTCATGTGTTGCACCCTTCAAGCTACCTAAGTGTACATGCGTTTCCTAGACGATGTACCCACCTGAATTCAAACCCTAATTTTTGACCTGGGTAACCTGGATGGTCTGTAGGGCTTGTGGCTGTGGAATAATCTCACTGCATCTTGCTAGTAACTAGGCCTGTGATAACCCTAGTTAGTTAAAGTATCAAGCCGTACTCATTGCTTGGCCGTAATTGATTGAATGAGGAATAATCTGTATAGTCTTGATCCTGTATAAATTGTTACATGCTCTGACTTCTTATATTATCTTGCTGATAAATGGGAGAAACCAAGTTCGGTTCAGACGAAGGGTTACAATTCCGGTCCTTGTTTGGTTTAAGGATTGTAACCTGGTTACCTGAATGGTCCCATGGTTATCTTACCGTATATCCCTGTGATATTATATTTTCTCCAGTTTTACTATATATTATTATCTTCTGTGCTAATTGCTGGTTTTAGTTCCTAAGTGAAGCTTCCTTTGTGGCACTTGCTCTTTTTGGGGTCTGACCCAGCTGTTTTTGTATGGCCAGATTTTGGAGCAGCTCCAGAGGATCTACCGACTTTCCAGCCCGATGGTGGCGACCAGGCGTAACCAGGGAAACGAGTGGATTTATTTTTGATCTTTCACTTTATTGTAAAATATTCTTTTGAGGCGTTTAGCCGACGAGCACCTGTTTAGCTCGATTGCACTTACTTACTGTCTGCCTATGGGCTGTAACATGATTGACAGATCCTAGGGTTGATCATGTATGACTAAAACTCTTGCTAGTCCTAATATTTTGTAACGACTAGCTTCATGATCAACTGAATATGTAATGTTTGGGGTGCCTTACTATTGTATATTTGGTGATCTAACATCTTGTAATATTTACTTACTTACTTGTGATTGAGACACTAGGCTTGTTCATGACCATAGGAGACTGTTGGCTCTCATGTATCTAGACAGCCGTGACCGTATAGCGAGGTGGGTTGCACTTCAATATACGTAGCTGGCTATGTCTGCCCCCGCTCTCCAGTATTCTGGTTCTGGGGCATGACATGGTTTAAGTGGTGGCCCATACAGGTCTTGTTAATCAAGATATGTGAGGGTTTACCGAATAGATGTCTCAATCAGTATTCGCCCTTGATCTCTGCTCGTATCTTCTGAATCCCTGGATTCTTGTCCTGATTATATGCTTGTATCATTGATCTGTCCTGGTCCTTCCTTATTGTTCCCCATGTCATCTTCTTCAGCGACATCATTCTTGGACCTGCCGGTCAGCAAGGCGGAGCATTTCTCGCGGATCAGCAGCAACCCGGAGATGAAGCCCAGCATTCGAGAATAGCCTCCAGAGTCGTGCCTTCTGGCAGAGAGCCACCAGTCCACCCAGTTCAGCCTGCCGAGCCTGATGATGGCACTTTGGTAGGACTCGTCAGGACCTTGATAGCTTTCCAAGATCGTCGAGGAGATGCCTTGCACCAGACAGTGACGGATGCTTTGACCAGGGGCGGTCATCTGGGTAACATCACGGCCAACAGCTTCAAGCGCTTGAACCCTCCCTTCTTCGATGGTAGTGAAGATGCTATCGCTGTAGATGCTTGGCTTCAGGATGCAGAGGTGATTCTAGAAGCAGCCAGGACCCCAAAAAACGAGAAGGTAGCCGTGGTACGCCTGTAACTATTAGATCTTGCCCACAGCTGGTGGATGGCTCAGGCTGTTGGATTAGTAGTACCCATTGCTTGGACGGTATTCAGAGAGAGATTCTAGACAAAGTATTTTAATGCTGTAGCTCGGTATGGTCTACAGACGAGGTTCACCAATCTGAAGCAGATGGGCAGGACGGTCGACGGATATGCGGCCGAGTTTTTGAGACTCAGTCGGTTTGCTCCCACTTTGGTGGCAACCGAGTATAATAGAGCCCAACGATTTCAGCAAGGGCTTCACCTGGAGATTTTGTTGGCGGTTGAGCAGTTTGAGCATCAGACTTTTGATGCAGTCTTGAGAGCAGCTAGGAGGCAGGAGTATACCTTTCAGAGGATTGTGGATAGGGCCGGAGGTCGGAAGAGATCCCTCGGCCAGATGAATCAGTCTTCAGCCCCAGCCCCGGCAGCCAGGGCTTTGACTATTGGAGCTCCGAGGCGGGCGGCCTCAGTGACGTCGGTTCAGCATTTAGGCCCGACGTACCCTCAGCAGAAGCAGAAGCAGAAGCAGGCTTCCGCAGTGGGATGTTCTTATTGTGGAAAGCCAGGCCATATAGTGGCAGAGTGTCACAGGGCACAGTGATTGTGTCTGGCTTGTGGAGCAGCAGACCATAGGGTTGGATCCTGCCCGAATAGGTGAGGTTCATCGTCGTCCAACCTTTCTAGCTCTTCAGTGAGAGGACCAGCTTCGGTCCAGCAGCAGCAGTATCCATTGCCGAGGCCCTTGCCACCTCAGTCCCAGGTATTCCAGCAGCAGAACCCCTAGCAGCATACTCAGGCCCAAGCCTTGAGTCAGAATAGGCAGCGAGGATTTTAGCAGAGAGGACCAGCACCCCGAGGGCATGGTCAGGCTATGGTGATGACCACAGAGGAAGGATTGGCAACAGGAGAGGTAGTAGCAGGTACTATTCTCGTCAACTCCCTTCCAGCTTCAGCTTTATTTGATTCTGGTGCATCACATTCTTTTATGTCTGCATGATTCGCGATACGGATAGGATTGGAGCCCTAGTCATTATCAGTAAGGCTCAATATACTTACTGATAACGGACTTGTGGGAGTCGATAGGGTGTTTTCCTCGTGTCGGATCGTAGTTAGCGGTAAGGAATTTCCTGCTAGATTGATAGAATTCCCGATGACCGATTATGATGTGGTCCTAGGGATAGAATGGTTGAGGAACCAGTATGCTAGAATAGACTGCCATATTGGTAGGGTTGTTTTTAGCATTCCAGGTGAGCCAGAGTTTTCCTTTTTCCGAGGCGCAGTTGAGCCTTCTCCTCCAGTGTTGCAGATGGCGGTAGAAGCAGTACAGTTGCCCCGGATAGTCGAAGAGTTTCTAGATATTTTCCCAAAGGAGCTTCCAGGTATACCGCCAGAGCGGGAGACCGAGTTTACCATATACTTGATTCCCGGGACAGCCCCAGTATCAGAGAGAGTCTACAGGATGGCGCCGTCAGAATTGGAGATATTGTACAAGATAATTGAAGAACTTTGAACCAAGGGATTCATTCGTGCTAGTGGATCGCCTTGGGGAGCCCCGATGCTTCTTGTGAAAAAGAAGGATGGTACGTCCAGGTTATATGTTGATTATCGTACGTTGAACTCAGTGACAATCAAGAACAGATACCCTCTCCCGAGGATAGATGACTTATTTGATCAGCTAAAAGGGGCAGCAGTATTCTCGAAGATCGACTTGCGCTCAGGATATCATTAGATCAGAGTCAGAGAGCAGGACGTCCCGAAGACAGCCTTTAGATCGAGGTATGGACATTGGGAGTTCCTTGTTATGCCCCTTGAAGCAACCAATGCGTCGGCTGTATTCATGGATCTCATGAATCGTATTTTTATGCCCTATTTGGATCAGTTCGTAATTGTGTTTTTGGATGACATCCTGGTCTATAGCCGGAGTGAAGTGGAGCATGAGCAGCATCTCCGTGTGGTTCTTCAGATTCTCAGGGAGTACCAGTTGTATGCCAAGTTCAGTAAATACGAGTTCTGGCTCGATCGCATTTCGTACTTGGGTCACATCATCACTCGAGGAGGAGTAGGAGTGGATCCCCAGAAGATTGTGGCTATTGAGTCGTGGCCAGTGCCCAGCACCGTTGCAAAAGTTTGCAGTTTTTTTGGATTGACCGGCTACTATCGGCGATTTATTTCAGATTTTGCTCGGATTTTAGCGCCATTGACCCAATTGACCCGCAAGGATGTGCAGTTTGCTTGGACAGCAGAATGTCAGGATTCTTTTGAGAAGTTGAAGCAAGGTTTGATGACGGCTCCTATTCTCGCGCTTCCAAATAGAACCGGAGGATTCTCAGTATATTGTGATGCTTCAGGCAAAGGCCTAGGATGTGTTCTGATGCAGCATGGAAAGGTAATAGCTTATGCTTCACGACAACTTCGTGATCATGAGAGGAATTATCCAACCCATGACTTGGAGCTGGCAGCAGTAGTGTTTGCACTTAAGTTGTGGAGACACTACTTGTACGGAGACAGGGTGGAGATTTTTATCGACCATAAGAGCCTGAAGTATGTTTTTACCCAGAAGGATCTTAACATGCGTCAGAGGAGGTGGCTGGAGCTTCTTATGGATTATGATGTCAACCTGCAGTATCATCCTGGGAAGGCCAACATCGTTACAGATGCATTGAGCAGGAGAGTCGAAGTTTATTTCCTAATAGCGCAACCGAACCTGTTAGCAGATCTTCAGAAGATGGGTATTGAAGTTCTTCTCCCTTCCAGTGTAGCATTGATGGCCAGCATACAAGTTCAGTCCACTATAGTCAAGAGGATCCGGATGGCGCAGTCAGCAGATTCCAAGCTTCAGCGACTCAGGACAGAGTATGAGACAGGACGAAGACCAGAGTTATGCATTCATGAAGATGGTACACTTAGGCATGGTAAGCGTCTTTGTGTACCCAGTGGAGATATCAGACAAGAGATCATGGCAGAGGCCTACAGTTTACAGTATTCCATTCATCCGGGCGGTACGAAAATGTACCGTGATATCCGTCAGTACTTTTGGTGGAATGGCATGAAGAGGGAGATAGCCCAGTTTGTCTCTCGTTGTTTGGTCTGCCAACAAGTTAAGGTTGAACATCAGAGGCCCGCTGGACTTCTTCAGCCTTTACCGATTCCAGAATGAAAGTGGGAACATGTGACCATTGATTTTGTGACTGGTTTACCTAGATCTCCAGCTGGTAGAGATGCTATTTGGGTTATAGTTGACAGGCTCACGAAGGTGGCTCACTTCCTCCCGTTCAGAGTTGGTCAGTCGACAGCTCAGTTAGCAGAAATGTACCTCAGGCAGATTGTAAGGTTGCACGGAGTGCCAGTTAGTATCACCTCGGACCGAGATTCAAGATTCACGTCGCACTTTTGGCGTAGCCTGCAGGAGAGTTTGGGAACTCATCTCTAGTTCAGTTCAGCATATCATCCGCAGACAGATGGTCAGTCGGAGCGTACGATCCAGACTCTTGAAGACATGTTAAGATTTTGTACACTTAACTTTGGTGGTTCATGAAAAGATCACCTGCACCTGGTGGAGTTCTCGTACAACAACAGCTTCCAAGCCAGTATCCAGATGGCACCGTGTACTGTATGGTAGGAAGTACAGATCCCCGCTAGCATGGGATGATGTCGGAGAGAGGCAGATGCTTGGTCCAAAAATGATTGTTCAGACAGTTAAAGTAGTCAGAAGAGTCAGGGATCATCTTCGAGTTGCCCAAGATCGCCAGCGCCATTGGGCCAATTTTCATCGACGCCCTCTCGAGTTTTCTGTCAGTGACCATGTGTTCCTGAGGATTTTGCCTAACCGTGGCGTCATTCATTTCGGCGTACGGGGAAAGCTTAGTCCTAGGTATATATGGCCATTTGACATTCTGGAGCCAGTAGGAGATGTATCCTATCGTCTCGCTCTTCCGCCATCGCTAAGCGAGGTGCATAACGTGTTCCATGTATCCCAATTACGATGGTATACCCCAGACCCGAGCCACGTCCTGGATCATTCAAAATTGGTTGTTGGTACCAACCTTTCGTATGAGGAGAGGCCCGTGTCTATATTGGACCAGAGAGAGAAGACACTCAAGAACAAGACTATCAAGTTAGTCCGAGTTACTTGGGGTCATCACTCTTTGGGGGAGTCAACGTGGGAGCGTGAGGATGACATCCGATCGCGGTATCCCGACTTGTTTGACTCGTGAGGTATAATGTCTTCCTTATGCCTCATATCTTCGATTCTTTGCTTGAATGAGTGATTGCCTGCCTAGTTATAGCTTACTTATGATTAATATAGCTTATCCTCGCCTCTCTAGCCTCTTAATTAAATTTCGAGGAAGGAATTCTTTTAAGGTGGGTAGAGTTGTAATGCTTGTGGTTCGTATTACGTATTTTGAAATATGTGTACGTATTTTATCTTGTATTGCATGATTCCTTGCTTAGTTTTCTTCATGGCTTGGTTTATTCTTGGGTTGGTTCGGCTTGGCTCAGTTTGCTTTGGTTCATTATGAACCAAGGGTGAACCCCTACCACCACCACTACCATTTATTAACCCCCACTTCCTTCTCTCTCTTCATTACTCTTATTCTTTCCTCCATTACTTCTTCACCTGCAAGAGAGAGAGAGAGAGAGGCCTAGACAAGTGCAACTTGCTTCATGGAAAAACTCTAATTTTATTGCTTCATTCTCTTCCTTACAGCATTTTAACTTACTTTAATACTTGGCATTCCACTTTCCATGGCTAGATTCTTGTAGATCTAAGTTTACTTTATTTTCGGAATTTTTGAGTTTTGATCTACTTAACCTTGTTATTTCTGAGTTTTGATGGTTCCAGGTTGTAGAGGATTTCGTTCTACCCTATTTTGACCTATGGAAGTTCGGATTTGGACTCCGAATGATGGAGTTATTGAGCTTGAGAACTTGGCTCCCATGGTGTTCTTCTCCTCGAAATTTTGGAGAAGATGAACTGTGCTTGACTTGACCGCATGAATATTTCATGCGACAAGTGTTCTCTTCAGCCGCATGACTGGAAGTACTTTGAGCCGCATGAGACTCTTGTTCATCTAGCCGCATAAGCCTACTTTCTCTCTTGGCCGCATAGGCTGAGTCTTATTCTGAGCCGCATGGATTCATTTTCATCAGTCGCATGAGACTCTTGTTCTTCTAGCCGCATATGGGCCACTTTCTGAGAGCCGTATGGAACTCGCACGACCCCAGCCGCATAATACTCCGCTCCTCTTGAGTCGCATGTGCCTTCTGGTCCTGCTAGCCGCATAGACCTGCTTTCTACTTGACCGCATGAGGCTCAACTTTTTGAGCCACATGCAGCCCCACTTGCTCTCAGCCGCATGCCGCATGCGCCTCTTGCATGCGCCTCTTGCTTCTGCAGCCGCATGTCCACCTGCCGCATGAGGCTGAGTCATTCCTGGCAGTATGGATCCCGTAACCCTGAGCCATATGGATCCGCACCAGTCCGACCTCATGGGTTTATATTCTTTGGCCGCATGCGCCCTTGATTAAACATCACCGTATGGGCTGTTCTCACCCTCAGCCGCATGAGCTACTCCCGCATGGATTCTCTCCTTGGCCGCATGTGCCCGAGTCGCATGGCTTTCTATAGACTGTATTCTATATTTTATTACTTGATTGTTACTGTTAATTCATGCCTTGTAACCTCAGATCAACTTGGGTCTCCTGATTGAATACTAGCACTATGATGCCTTGCACATATACCTGAACACGAAAGTGATCCATCGTGGTGCACTCCTGACAAGTGAACATGGCATGACCTGATAGTGGCCCGTCATGGTGTACTCTTGACCAGTACTCTTGACATGATAACCTGACATGATATATCTTGATAAGTTGTTGCGACGGCTACCTGACATGACATGACCTGTATAATTAACCCGGACACCAAGGGCGATTGTGCTTGTACAAATAATCCAGTCCTGTCTTGTATTATATCTAGGAGGGGACTCCTGAGTACCATGGTCAAGAGTACCTACTGAAATGGACTAAGGCTAATAACTAGATTAATACATTATTCATAAAAGAGATCTCTCAGCTACAGGCAATCCCGTTACCTGGGCGTGCCTGGGATCTGTAGCCTGCCGTCGAGTAGGGCACATTTCTAGCATACTGTCATGTGTTGCACCCTTCAAGCTACCTAAGGGTACATGCGTTTCCTGGACGATGTACCCACCTGAATTCAACCCCTAATTTTTGACCTGGGTAACCTGGATGGTCTGCAGGGCTTGTGGCTGTGGAATAATCTCACTGCATCTTGCTAGTAACTAGGCCTGTGATAACCCTAGTTAGTTAAAGTATCAAGTCGTACTCATTGCTTGGCCGTGATTGATTGAATGCGGAATAATCTGTCTAGTCTTGATCCTGTATAAATTGTTACATGCTCTGACTTCTTATATTATCTTGCTGATAAATGGGAGACACCAAGTTCGGTTCAGACGAAGGGTTACAATCCCGGTCCTTGTTTGGTTTAAGGATTGTAACCTGGTTATCTGAATGGTCCCATGGTTATCTTACCGTATATCCCCGTGATGTTATATTTTCTCCAGTTTTACTATATATTATTATCTTCTGTGCTAGTTGCTGGTTCTAGTTCCTAAGTGAAGCTTCCTTTGTGGCACTTGCTCTTTCTGGGGTCTGACCCAGCTGGTTTTGTATGGCCAGATTTCGGAGCAGCTCCAGAGGATCTACTGGCTTTCTAGCCCGATGGTGGAGACCAGGCGTAACCAGGACAACGAGTGGGTTTATTTTTGATCTCCTACTTTATTGTAAAATATTCTTTTGAGGCGTTTAGCCGACGAGCACCTGTTTAGCTCGATTGCACTTACTTACTGTCTGTCTACGGACTGTAACATGATTGACAGATCCTAGGGTTGATTATGTATGACTAAAACTCTTGCTAGTCCTAACATTTTGTAACGACTAGCTTCATGGTCAACTGAATATGTAATGTTTGGGACGCCTTACTATTGTATATTTGGTGATCTAACATCTTGTAACATTTACTTACTTGCTTGTGATTGAGACATTAGGCTTGTTTATGACCATAGGAAACTGTTGGCTTGTAGTAAACCCTCATGTATCTAGACAGCCGTGACCGTATAGCGAGGTGGGTTGCACTTCAATATACGTAGCTGGCTATGTCTGCCCCCGCTCTCCAGTATTCTGGTTCTGGAGCGTGACAGTCTGGCATCTTTGGTTCATGACGTCCCGACGTAAATCGTCATTCAGGCTTTATTGGAAGCACTCGCAAGATGCCTCCTTGTTCGGTAGAAAGGCCCCGGCAAACTTTGCAAGCTTTACGAACTTCGTATCGCAATCTTCAACTGACATGTTTTCTTGCTTCAAGGACATGAATTCCTCTTCCTTCTTTTGACGAACGGCACGAGGAATGTATTTTTCGAGGGAGGCCAGTTTGAACGTCTCCCACGAGATCTTGGCGTTGGGGTTGGCCTCATAGAGCTCTTGTTTCTTCGTCTCCCACCAGTCGTAGGCCCTCAAGTTTAGCTGTAAGGCTGCACACTTGACTCTCTTGGACCCCTTGATGTTGAGAAGATTGAACAGACCCTCAATCTTCACTAGCCATCTCATGACTTCGTCAGGTTCTGCTCGGCCGTTAAATTTAGGCGGGTTCATCTTCTTGAATTTGGTTGCCTTGAGCAGGGAGGAGGAAGACATATTCTTCGTCGTTACGGGTTGTACTTCTTCTCTTGACATGAAGGTCGTCGAGTTCTGTTGGATCGCTTTGGTGCTCACGATCTAGGTCAGGGCCTCCATCTGCTTTTGTTGGGCACTAATTTGGACCTGGATCTGTTCTTGCAGTTGTCGCTGCTGCATCTCCGTGTGGTGCTGTTGGACTTCCATGAGGCTCAATAATCGCTCTATGGTGGATTCACTAGACATTGCATCTTCGGTACTATCCGTGCTAATCAACGTGGCGTTGACAGCGGGGACACCCGTTCTCTTCGACATTCTTACAAAATTGAGCAAACCCGTTAGTATTCTCAAAATATCTACGGGCTTATATGTATGGAACGATTATTTCATGCTGCATATGTCGAAAATCATAATTTTTGAAAAATTGCAACAACATCTAAAAGAAGGTATTTTTAAAAGGTCCGAGGTGTGAATCGTGCTCTGATACCAACTTGTCACGCCTCGACTCGCCCAATCGGTCGTAATCGCCTTGACTCGAGATGAATCGATCCCACGAAATCGGGACGTGATGCTGTACATGTCTTTATTAGACTTGTATAAGGCAAGAATGTGCACTTGGAATTTCCTTTAAGACGACACGTTGAAATTAAACAGTGCAGAGAGTTGAAGACATAGAATAGAAAAGAATTTAGTTTTTCATTCATAAAACTTGCGAAGTATATACAAGGTCATTTTTTACATTACATATTCCGTTGCAGCTACATCATTGAACACAAAAGAAAACTCTTGACAAGCTGCCAGAAAATAATCCTTGTCGTTCCATACATTCATGCCCCTTTATACATTTGAACAAAATGCCTTCGATCTGAATTGGGCTTCAAAATACATCAAAATATGAGAGCTTCGCGCCGCCTCCCGTTCTTCAGCTTCAGTCTAGTCTCGAGCTCCCGTAGTGCGCTCGTTACCTGGGAAGTTGGGGGTTAGCACACTTGCTAGTGGATGGGACAAACCCACTCGTCTAAACTGGCACTTTTTTATTAAGGATTATAGCATACGAAGTGATCTTTCTATTTAGAACTATATGAATTGCAGTTCATATCGAAGGCACATTTTAACCAGTAACAACATAACCAATTTCAACTTATCTTACCACGGCCGTGCTCCTTTCATGCACAAAATATATATAATACTTGCCACCTACACAAGACAATAGGTGAGCATGCAATCTTTCTTATATGCGGTCATTGATGATATCGACACCATGAAGGACGATTACGTATCATTGCGATGCACCCTACCATTCCAGGTTGCGAGCCTAACTTTAGGTCTCACAATGCCTCGCGCCGAAGCACGATTCCATAATTTCCTTCTAGGCCGATTCGGTCCCAGCGCCCCGGGTACCGTCTCGAGGAAAGCACACCTTGTGCACAAGTCGTCCATGACCATGCGAATGTATGGACAGTTTAATATGTATGAAGTAAATTGCATAGCGTAGACATTATTAAACCACATAATCATTTCTACTCGTGCAAGGGTTCTTTTCCTAGAAGCCGTACGTTCTGATTTAGCATCCCGTAGGCACCAAATTCTCTGAGGCGTAATATACCGCAACCAAAGTTTCTTCTTTATTTTTTGCAGAACATGAAATAAATTCTCTCTCTTTCCTAAAACTTTATCTTTTCTCTACTTAGTGTGAAACTTATAGATTCGGAGTCAACTTCTCTAAGTTGCTATATTATCCCAAGTTCTTGATCTTAGTGGCAAAGCATACATCCAGTTAGCATCATCGATTTGAATATTGAACTTTAAGAATTTTGTTGGCGGGAAGGAGTAGAAAATAAGTGGCTGAAGAACCACCCATCTAAAGAGATTGCGCCGAGAGTAGAAGAACGCTTCGCGATGGTCAAGCGTCAGTTACACGAACTCCTGCAATGGCACGAGCATCGAATTAGAACCTTTCCTTCAATCATTCCTTCAAAATTCCCAAAGACGCATTCAGAAATCGACGCGAAAGCACACTTATCAAACCCATGCAACAATTCATTCAAAAAGCCAAGAAAACAAACAAAACCAACAGCAGACTGGTTGCATCACTCTCTTTAGAGTTCATTCGCCAAGACACAGTCTACTGTATCTAGGACTTATTTCAGCAGTAGCCGATCCATTAGTTGCAACGATACTCATATCATTCGTCCAAATCGATTTTATTGATGCCATGGTTTTCGTATACCAAACTCGTCACTGAGTCAGACTAGCCATCTATGTTCCCGACCATGTATGACTTGCCATGAGCCTACTACATATTGCTTTGCCCCAACGGGAGCGGGACACTATAGTTGTAGCCCACGTAGGACGGAAGGCCACCGGACAGGGCATTGCTGCACAAACAAAGGTTGGAGAGGTACTGTAAGCAGGGTTGTGTATTCGTTTGGTTATCCTCATACCGACGACGATGGTTCGTGAAACGGATGACCGTAGGAGGAGAAACAGCGTCCTGAAGTTGCTTTATGGATGCAACTGTTGATGTTGCTTCAGTGGGCTTTGCACGCGCGACCGCACGTCTGCCAGCCGGCAGCGGTTATGGCCGGCCGATGGTGGCTCCTCGGCGGCGCCGGAAGGTCGAGAAGTCATGCGTGAGCTTGAGATTTTCTCTCTTTCTCTCTTTCAACATACATATATATACGGTGGCTCTGCTCTACTGCCGGGTTTAGGTTTGGGTTTCTATCTCATGAGATTTTCAGTAAAAATATCGCGAGATTTTTACAGTTATTTTTTGTCTTATATATATTATTTGAACAACTTAATACATATTGGCCTATATATTTACAACATTTTAAAAAGTTATATTACTAGTATTTTATCTTAATTTTATTTCACAAAAATCTTTAGATTTATATAAATATATATAAACCAAATACTCACATACTATGTAATATTTTTTTTTCTATGTAATATATATATATATATATATATATATATATATATATATATATATATATATATATATATATATATATATATATATATATATATATGTCACCAAAATCTAAGAAGAACTATTTTAGAAATTTTGTTCGTAATATTTCCAAAATAAATAACCATTTAAATAATAACACTTATATTTTATATATAATAATATGTAGAAAAACAGTTATTAGCCCGTTAAAAAACAATATGAAATATTTAAATATAGAATAAATGTATACCACCATGGACGTCTCTGGACGTACCGCATGATTACAAGGGCTTGTATTTGGTTCGGGTCAAGTTTGGGCTAAACTGGTACAATCGGGTCTCCGCAAAGTCATTATCTTAATAAAATCTAATTAAACCATTTATAGGAGTCAAGTCATAACTTTGACTATTTTCCTAGTAGGGACACTGCAATGGCTAGGCCTCCCCTAACATGACTAATACAATAGTGAAAGCACTCATCTACAGTAACCGTGCCAAAAATTTTAGTCGATATACATCTCCAACTTATCCATGACTAAGGTCTTATATATATATATTTAAATCTACCTGTCCCAAAATAAATTCAAAATAATTATACTAAGTTGGGGCAACCTAACATGGCTCTACCAAGTGGGGTTGTCTAGGTTAGGGTCAAAATATATCTTCTAATCAAATCAAATCCGAAAAGTCAACCAATGAGTCTCCCGTGCCATTTGTAAATAAATAGCACATGAAAACTTGATTGAGTGGCACACCGTTAGCATGTGTGCCGTACGCTCAAAATGGATCAAAACCATATATTGGGTCAATTGGTTTTGATCTATGTCGAGTCCCGACCTCAAGTTGGAAGTTAGGTCTAGAATTACGATAAATGGTCAAATGGTTTAAATTGAACCGACATTTGTGTGAAGTCAAAAGAATGTTAAGGCACAAGTTTGGGTGGGACATGATATATCAGCTTGAAGGTGGACTCTTATACTTCAAAACTCATGAAAGGAGTTTCGAATGATTGGTATTTCTTGCTCCAAAAATCGAAGCTACAGAAAAGTACATATATAATCATAATTTTAAAAAAAGATAAAATATAAGCTAACATATAGAAATCATATAACATAATTAAAAAAAGATTTCCAAAAATCAGGATCCTTACAATCTACCCACCTTAAAAGAATTTCGTTCTCGAAATTAAAATAAGGCTCACTAACAAGGAACCACGCTAGCGTAAATGGGAATAGTTCAAGGGATACGATACGTCACTACAGTGTCTCATAACACTCAAGTAATAATAAATAATTTGATTTTGTAACATCTCTATTGTAAAACTATAGATGGTTATCTCTAGTCGCTCTTCTTGGCAATGGCGGTCTTGCAATGATCATGTTAAAGGCTTGTCCTCCTAGCCATATTTTTATTGCCACTATATAAGTCTCTTTTTACCTGACCAATCTAAGTGAAACCTTCCATTTGTCTATTCCTAACTTTACAATTGATAGGGCATAATGGTAAATGGGTTGGGTTAGTCTATGTTTAGGTTCTTCTTGCAGAGGGTCAATTCTTACACTAAAATTACCACTCTATTCTTGATCAAGTGACTACCATAAGAGCATAATCTAGTACGATCATATATTTATTTCTATACCAATTCAGAAATCTCAAACTCACCATCCCAAATATCTGGAAACTCAACTCTATTAACCCAAGAATACTAGAACCCTCACCAGTCTATCCCTACCTTCCCCCAACTGGACTACACCACACACACTCAATACAACACAACCAAGACTCAAACTGAACTGCTATAGATATATTATCCTATATATAGAACACCTCAACCAGAAATCCCAATACCCAAAACAACACAATCTCAGAAACTTGGGTAACTAAGTATCTCTAAACAGAAATTGGAAACCAACCCAAGCTCAAAACTAAGATATTCAAATCAGATTGAACTGCTATAAATATATTATCATACACAACCAAGACTCAAACTGAACTGCTATAGATATATTATCATATATATAGAACACCTCAACTAGAAATCCCAATACCCAAAACAACACAATCTCAGAAACTTGGGTAACTGATATCTCTAAACAGAAACTGGAAACCAACCCAAGCTCAAAACATTCAAACATTCAAATCAGATAGAACCCAACATAACCCAAATCTGAAAACCCAAAACCACAACCAAAGTGTAAAGTGAACAAGGGAAGAGGGGAGTGAGTGTATGTCGAAGGTGTGTCATGCTCGTGTCTCAAAACGTGTCCAAATCGAGTCAAACAGCAAGTGTCGAACATGGTGTCAGAAACTGTGCACTAGGGGTGTGGTGCAGAGGTGTTGAGCACCCAAGGACTCAACATGTCCATCCTCGTGCCTCGTGCTCGTTCAAATCAGATAGAACCCAACATAACCCAAATCCGAAAACCCAAAACCACATCCAAAGTGTGAAGTGAACAAGGAAAGAAGGGAGTGAGTTTGTGTCGAAGGTGTGTCATGTTCATGTCCCAAAATGTGTCTAAATCGAGTTAAACAACAAGTGTCGAACATAGTGTCAGAAACTGTGCACTAGGGGTGTGGTACAGAGGTGTCGAGCACCCTAGGACTCAACGTGTCCATCCTCGTGCCTCGTGCTCGTGTCTACAGGTAGGTTAGGTCTAGGGCTTCGTGTCAGAGTGTCTTTCTTATGTCCAAGTCGTGTTAATGTGCGTGTGCGAGTACGTATCAGGGACGAAAAATCGGGCAGTGCACTGAGTGGCCCGACCTCTGCGAGGACGAGATCTCCTCGATCACACAACCAAATGGTCCCAAATCACAGGCCAACTGTCAGATAATGTCCCTACATTCATGCCAAGAGTCAAGTGTAAAACCCCTAAATTTCTACTATATTTTTTTATCGATTTTGATACTGATTTAAAATTTTGTATTGTACGTCGCGTAGTCATATTGTACGTCGCGCACAAAATTTGTTTTCTTGCTCGTCGATTGCGAATATGTGCGAGCGTACATATTTATTGAAAAACATTTTTTATTTTATAGTTCAAATAATATATATAATAATTATTGTATTTGTATTTTGCTTAAAGTTGTCTATCGAGATGACCAAAACCTTATTACTTTATTTATTTATTTATTAGTGGTAATTTGGAAAACTATTTTATATTCCTTGCATATGAGGTACATTAAATTAAATTTATATATTTTTATTTTTGAAATTATTAAATATAAATATTTTATTATTCGAAAAGATATTTAAAAATAGTTATTATTTTCGAAATTAATATTATTAGTATTTTAGAAAAATATTTTAAAATTATTGTGGCATTTAAAACTTGATTTAAATTTATGGATTCATTTAAATAGTTAAATATTTGCAATTTGATTTATCCTATTTGATTTTTAAACTAGAATTTAATTAGATTTAAATTTGATTTGTATTTGGAATTTGGATTTGATTTGGGTTTGAATTTCTTGAATTGATTTAAATTATTAGATTGGATATTCTAATTGGGTTTAAACTACTCCTAATTTCTATCTAATTGAAAATTCCCACATCCTATAAATAGGCAGGTACTCCTCCAATTCATTATTCCTCCATAAAAATTTCTCCACAAAATTCCCATAAAGTGTACGTGCACCGTGTCTGTGACCATCGTTCTTGTTCCATATTACACAAACATTATTCCCGTGTTGGACACACCCCGACACAATTAAAACCTAATCTATGATTCCGTCTCCCCGACACCACCAGCGCCTTCACCATCACCCTCCTTCCCGATTTCCCGTCCCGACCAACCCGTCTCCCCGATACCACCAGCAACTACCATCACCACCACCCAGCCTAATTCTGACCAATTTCCGACCAACCACCACCCTCGACAACTGAACCAGCAACTACCAGAAATTGCCAACACCCAAAATTAAACACACCAAAAGTTTCCCCGAAATTTTACCTCGCCGTGTTCGACCCAGACCACCACCATGCTTCTGTGGCCTCGACCATCCGCCGCTGTGTGCATGCACGCCATCGCCGCGGCAGGGGCTCCCCCGCCTCACCACGTGCGGGGAACACCGTCGGAGCAGCGTCGCCTCCGCGTCGGGCCTCCGTCTGCTCCCTCGCACCAAGTTTACCTCAGCCCGACCACCGTTGTCGTCGCTGGTGTCCATGTTCGACGACTGGAACTTCACCAGCCGGAGTCCCGCACCGACCCAGGGGATCACCGTCCGCTACCCGTGCTCGGCTCCGGCCGAGCGAGCAAACCCACCGCCGACTGAAACCCCCGCGCGCGTCTCCGATGAAGCCCTTTCTCCGACTTCTCCGCTCTCGCACCTCCCCAAACCCTCGATTTTTTATTCCAGTGTCCGTGCGCCTCTTCCGAGCAGCGCCGCCGTCATGATGTTGCCGGAGCACCCTTCCCTCCGCCGACAACCCACGTACTCCGTGCCCTTCCTCCTTGCTCACACCGCCGTCCTCTCCGCCAGATCCTCCGGCCGACCTAGCCCTAGCCGCGACCCAGTACCGCGACCGTCGCCGCGTGCCGTCGCCAGGACTGCTCTGTCCCTCTTTCTTCTCTTCCTCCGCCATCTCACCGATCCCTCCGCCGCCCTCCGGAGCCCGACCCTCTCGAAACCCCTCCGCGCCTACGCCGGACCCCGACGATCGCCGCGTCCCCTCCGACGTTTTCCCCTCTCTCTCTCTCTAATCTCCGTTTTATTTTCTTTCAACTGTAGAATGGTTCTCCTCGAGAGGAGAACCAGTGTTGATGATTTTTTGTTTTATTTTTTTTATTTTGTTTAATTATTTCTTTTCTTTTTAATCATTATTATTATCATTATTATTATTATTATGATTATTATTTTGTTATTATTATTATTATTATTATTGTTATTATTATTATTATTATTATTATACTGTGTTGTTTATTATTATAATTATTATTTTTCTTTATCAGTACTATTATTATTACTATCATCATTTTAAATTATTGTTACTAGTTTTATTATTACTATGTAGATGGTTACAAGTGTTTTCCTTATTATTATTATTATTATTCATAGTATTTTATTATGATTATTTTGTTCTTATTGCTAAAACCATTTCTTCGCAAACATTATTACTTTTAGAAATTTCTACAAAAATATTATTCCAAATAATCTCAAAGGAAGATTTTACCAAAAATAGTACATTGACAAAATCTATTTTATAGCCCTAGCTTATCTATTTATTTTCCTTTTGGATTTTTGTATTTTCTAAGGATATATTGGTCAATAAAAGTAGTCACCAAATTATACTATAAATTTCTAGTTTATTAATTTTTGGTTAATAAAAATATATAGTTTCCTACTAAAACTTATTTTGACAAACTTAGAGCTTTTGCCTTAAAAATGACTTTCGATTTTTTTTGTATTTAATTGAAAGACTAATAATTTGTATTTCAAGTTTTAATAAAACATTTTCTTAACCCAATTCTATTATTTGACTTCCTACGATTTTTTCCATCTCGTGATTCAACCCATCTTTTCCATTCCTTTACCAATTCTATACTACCTTATGTCAACCCTAACTAATTTGACCCTTCTGGACCCATTGGAACTGTCCATGCCACCACCCGAGGTCACCATGTATAGTTGTTGTACCAAAGTCGCAGTTCATGCCACCTTGATCATTGCACCACACCAGGCAGCTCACCAGGCGTCGCAACAGGCAAGTATACCTTGCTAATTAACTGTCAAATTATTTATTTTCTGCATTATTTATTTTGTTTCATATTGTTAATTTCTTTTGTTATAAACTGCGCGTCCAAGCCATACTTGGGTGCAAGCGACTTTATTAGTCGTTACTTTATTTTTTGCATGTTGACTTAGTGTTAGCGGACTACCTTTTTGTTGGGGGATATCCTTATATCTTTCTTTGGCTTTGACACTCATACTACACGGTTTGAGACATGTTACTAGGGACACGACTTATTGACTAGCTATCTTTAAAGTCGTGTGACGGTAGATATTCGTAAATACTATGATTAGGGTTTTAGAGACTCAAGCAGTTACAAAACTGGACGAGTTATGGACATGACTTGAACAGTATAGGAAATATTGGGGGAGGACAATCGCTAGTGCGTATGGGAATCCAAACAGGTAAACCACTGTCTCCGGATGGAACTGTGGCGATATATTTGCAGATACCCTCTGACGTTTTGGACGTTACGGCCGGATACAGATGACTGGATGCCAGTTACGTACACATAGCCTAAAATCCCACCCTTGCGCATGAAAGTTGTCCTCTAAATTGCACATTAGGCGGTTAGAATCTCCTTTGCATATTTATGTCTAGTTTATATATTATTTTATTTTGACAGTTCATATTAGCTTGTTCTTCCTGTATCTTGCTACGTCCGTCTGAGGACCTGATTTTTCTCCAGGTGTGTGTTCATGTCTTCCGCAGGTTTTCTAGCCAAGGCCGTGGTCTTTTCCATTCTTTCGAAGACGATTGCGCTTGGTTCGTCTTGCCATTTTTATCGCTCGATTTCTTGTACATTTTTTTTATTGAGATAGTTGGTAGTGGACTTTGTCTCCGCCCAACGATTGTATTATAAATATTCGAGTTGATATTTATATTATTATTCTTTTCATTATGGATGAGATTTAGTTTGTCTTGGATTACTATATTTTACAGCTTATGTATTTATACGAGGCCTACATACTTCGTATGAATATAGCTGGCATGTCTACGTACTTAGTCCTACGTATATTGGGACTGGGGCGTTACATATTTTTGTGGTGGCCCATGCAGGTCAAGATAAATTATTTGGTTACTTTTCCGTACCAAGGAAGCCTGCGAATAGGAATAGAAGTCTAGGATCTCATCCACATACTTGACCACTTTCTTCAATCTACCGTTTGACTCATCGATTGCATCTTGCTTGATTCCTTCCATCCCTATTCTTATCTTCCCATCGTGGTTGCTAGAGATTGACCCTACTAGTTAGTTGTCCCAAAAGACCATTAGTTTAATTCTTTAAGTTGGGTAGAATACCTTATGAACTAGCAACCCTTTGACCTAGTGACCTATATTAGCAAGCTTATTTAGATCCTAGAATCTGGAGGACCTAACCCATCTAGCCAACCAAGAACTTGGACAAGAAGACTGTAGGACGACTGTATGACTTAGAATCATTCTACCTTCTTTAAATCTTAATCTCTCGTACCATGTATTTACCGTTTTGACTAATGATGCTAATGTAGCCTAGTTTTTGCAAGCTTATTCTTTATCGAGTTTGTTCATGACATATGCTATTGAGCGCTCACTAGCCTATTGTCTAATCAGAACCGGTGCATAATGGTCTGATCAACCAAGTGCACTTTGGTTCGCTTTTGTCTATTACTCTACGCGGATGGGGACATAATTAAACTTGGCCCTTACAATCCCATCCACGACTGCCTTGACAATTCTTTTGAAATTATTCAATCGTCTTTGAATCACGTATTCGTATTCGATAAACGCCTCCTTCGAACTCTATATTTCTTTCGCCTTCACCTATTTTAGGACGACGAAAGCATTATACTAGAAATCCCTCTAGCCTTCCTATCGACTATGATCATTCTCACTCGATATTGCTATAACTTCATCCTAAACTCCTCGTCCTTCTTCTCGGCCTTACTATGACTACCCACGACCATACTCATATTATTTTTCTATGATATAGATCGCAATTTCTTACAAAATAATTTTGTTGAAACCTTGTCATTGTTTGTTCCCCAACGATACCCCCTTGTGTCCTCTCACCCCCTATTAATTCTTAATTTCGAGGACGAAATTCTTTTAAGTTGGGTAGGATGTAAAACCCCTAAATTTCTACTCTATTTTTTTATCGATTTTGATACTGATTTAAAATTTTGTATTGTACGTCGCGTAGTCGTATTGTACGTCGCGCATGAAATTTATTTTCTTGCTCGTCGAGTACGAATATGTGCGAGCGTACATATTTGTAGAAAAACATTTTTTATTTTATAGTTTAAATAATATATATAATAATTATTGTATTTGTATTTTGCTTAAAGTTGTCTATCGAGATGACCAAAACCTTATTACTTTATTTATTTATTTATTAGTGGTAATTTGAAAAACTATTTCATATTCCTTGCATATGAGGTACATTAAATTAAATTTATATATTTTTATTTTCGAAATTATTAAATATAAATATTTTATTATTCGAAAAGATATTTAAAAATAGTTATTATTTTTGAAATTAATATTATTAGTATTTTAGAAAAATATTTTAAAATTATTGTGGCATTTAAATCTTGATTTAAATTTATGGATTCATTTAAGTAGTTAAATATTTGCAATTTGATTTATCCCATTTGATTTTTAAACTAGAATTTAATTAGATTTAAATTTGATTTGTATTTGGAATTTGGATTTGATTTGGGTTTGAATTTCTTGAATTGATTTAAATTATTAGATTGGATATTCTAATTGGGTTTAAACTATCCTAATTCCTATCTAATTGGGAATTCCTACATCCTATAAATAGGCAGGTACTCCTCCAATTTATTATTCCTCCACAAAAATTTCTCCACAAAATTCTCATAAAGTGTATGTGCACCGTGTCTGTGACCATCGTTCTTATTCCATATTACACATACATTATTCTCGTGTCGGACACACCCCGACACAATTAAAACCTAATCTATGATTCCGTCTCCCCGACACCACCAGCGCCTTCACCATCACACTCCTTCCCGATTTCCCGTCTTGACCAACCCGTCTCCCCGACACCACCAGCAACTACCATCACCACCACCCAGTCTAATTCCGACCAATTTCCGACCAACCACCACCCTCGACAACTGAACCAGCAACCACCAGAAATTGCCAACACCGAAAATTAAACACGCCAAAAGTTTCCCAGAAATTTTACCTGGCCATGTTCGACCCAGACCACCACCATGCTTCTGTGGCCTCGACCATCCGCCGCTGTGTGCGTGCGCGCCACCGCTGCGCCAGGGGCTCCCCCGCCTCACCACGTGCGGGAAACACCGCCGGAGCAGCGTCGCCTCCGCGTCGGGCCTCCGCCTGCTCCCTCGCACCAAACTTACCTCCGCCCGACCACCGTTGTCGTCTCTGGTGTCCATGTCCGATGACTGGAACCTCACCAGCCGGAGTCCCGCACCGACCCAGGGGATCACCGTCCGCCACCCGCGCTCGGCTCCGGCCGAGCGAGCAAACCCACCGCCGACTGAAACCCCCGCGCGCGTCTCCGATGAAGCCCTTTCTCCGACTTCTCCGCGCTCGCGCCTCCCGAAACCCTCGATTTTTTATTCAGTGTCCGTGCGCCTCTCCCGAGCAGCACCGCCGTCATGATGTTGCCGGAGCCCCCTTCCCTCCGCCGACAACCCCCGTACTCCGCGCCCTTCCTCCTTACTCACACAGCCACCCTCTCCGCCAGATCCTCCGGCCGACCTAGCCCTAGCCGCGACCCAGCGCCGCGACCGTCGCCGCCTGCCGTCGCCAGGACCGCTCCGACCTCTTTCTTCTCTTCCTCCGCCATCTCACCGATCCCTCCGTCGCCCTCCGGTGCAGCTTCGACCGGAGCCCGACCTTCTCGAAACCCCTCCGCGCCTACGCCGGACCCCGGCGATCGCCGCGTCCCCTCCGACGTTTTCCCCTCTCTCTCTCTCTCTCTAGTCTCCTTTTTATTTTTTTCAACTATAGAATGGTTCTCCTCGAGAGGAGAACCAGTATTGATGATTTTTTATTTTTTATTTTTTTATTTAATTATTTCTTTTCTTGTAATCATTATTATTATTATGATTATTATTTTATTATTATTATTATTGTTATTATTATTATTATTATACTGTGTTGTTTATTATTATAATTATTATTTTTCTTTATCATTACTATTATTATTACTATCATCATTTTAAATTATTGTTACTAGTTTTATTATTACTATGTAGATGGTTACAAGTGTTTTCCTTATTATTATTATTCATAGTATTTTATTATGATTATTTTGCTCTTATTGCTAAAAACATTTCTTCGCAAACATTATTACTTTTAGAAATTTCTACGAAAATATTATTCCAAATAATCTCAAAGGAAGATTTTACCAAAAATAGTACATTGACAAAATCTATTTTATAGCCCTAGCTTATCTATTTATTTTCCTTTTGTATTTTTGTATTTTCTAAGGATATATTGGTCAATAAAAGTAGTCACCAAATTATACTATAAATTTCTAGTTTATTAATTTTTGGCTAATAAAAATATATAGTTTCCTACTAAAACTTATTTTGACAAACTTAGAGCTTTTGCCTTAAAAATGACTTTCGATTTTTTTTTGTATTTAATTGAAAGACTAATAATTTGTATTTCAAGTTTTATTAAAAACATTTTCTTAACCCAATTCTATTATTTGACTTCCTACGATTTTCTCCATCTCGTGATTCAACCCATCTTTTCCATTCCTTTACCAATTCTATACTACCTTATGTCAACCCTAACTAATTTGACCCTTCTGGACCCATTGGAACTGTCCATGCCACCACCCGAGGTCACCATGTATAGTTGTTGTACCAAAGTCGCAGTTCATGCCACCTTGATCATTGCACCACACCAGACAGCTCATCAGGCGTCGCAATAGGCAAGTATACCTTGCTAATTAACTGTCAAATTATTTATTTTCTGCATTATTTATTTTGTTTCATATTGTTAATTTCCTTTGTTATAAATTGTGCGTCCAAGCCATATTTGGGTACAAGCGACTTTATTAGTCATTACTTTATTTTATGTATGTTGACTTAGTGTTAGCGGACTACCTTTTTATTGGGGGATATCCTTATATCTTCTTTTGGCTTTGACACTCACACTACACGGTTTGAGACATGTTACTAGGGACACGACTTATTGACTAGCTATCTTTAAAGTCGTGTGACGGTAGATATTCGTAACTGCTATGATTAGGGTTTTAGAGACTCAAGCCGTTACAAAACTGGACGAGTTATGGACATGACTTGAACAGTGTGGGAAATATTGGGGGAGGACAGTCGCTAGTGTGTATAGGATTCCAAACAGGTAAACCACAGTCTCCGGATGGAACTGTGACGATATATTTGCAGATACCCTCTGACGTTTTGGACGTTACGGCCGGATACAGATGACTGGATGCCAGTTACGTACACATAGCCTAAAATCCCACCCATGTGCATGAAAGTTGTCCTCTAAATTGCACATTAGGCGGTTAGAATCTCCTTTGCATATTTATGTCTAGTTTATATATTATTTTATTCTGACAGTTCATATTACTTGTTCTTCCTGTATCTTGCTACGTCCGTCTGAGGACCTGGTTTTTTCCCAGGTGTGTGTTCATGTCTTCCGCAGGTTTTCTAGCCAAGGCCGTGGTCTTCTCCATTCTTCCGAAGACGATTGCGCTTGGTTCGTCTTGCCATTTTTATCGCTCGATTTCTTGTACATTTCTTTCATTGAGATAGTTGGTAGTGGTCTTTGTCTCCGCCCAACGATTGTATTATAAATATTCGAGTTGATATTTATATTATTATTCTTTTTATTATGGATGAGATTTAGTTTGTCTTGGATTACTACATTTTACAGCTTATGTATTTATACGAGGCCTACGTACTTCGTATGAATATAGCTGGCATGTCTCCGTACTTAGTCCTACGTATATTGGGACTGGGGCGTTACATCAAGTGTCTACATGTCCTGTCGTGTCTGTTCTATGGTTCGGATAGCAGGACACCGCACCACTGTGTGTACATGCCTTCCCGTGTCCAAGAACGGACATAAATCGACACCAAAATCATCTCAGTCTCCAAGAAATCTAGTCCACATATAAATAGCAACAAATCTATGAAATTAGTTTGAAATTTATTAACAAACATTCCTATAAGGCATTTCATCGAACACTTAGACTAATTCTCCGATACTCCTCCAATACGTGTACCAAATTAACACGAATTGAACCCAAACTCTACCAAATGCTAGGGGACCCTAAATGCATGCATCTATGGAGAGAAATTAGGAATCAAAAGGGTTTAGATAACCTTACCTATTTAGAGTTAGAATCTCAATGAAATAGCCCCTTGAAAAGCTTCAACACTAAATTCCTATGGTCCAATGCCTCCAATCCTTGCTAGCTAGCCACTAAAGACTTCTTCTTCACTAGAGGAATGCAACAAAACTGTTTTGGTCCAATTTGGAGATAATTTGAAGAAAGGGGGCAAATTTGTGGAAGAACATAAACTAGGGTTAGGCTTTGTTACAAAGGAGGCAAGAGTAGGCTAAATGATGACTTAAATAGGGGGTAAGAGCCTCTCTTGGCTGGCCATGATGCTGGGCTAGGGTTAGGGTTAGTTACAAAGGTCCAATACCTCTTTCTATGTTGTAAAAACAAGCCCATAAGTTAAAGGTCCAAACTAGCTCCTTAATTCAATTCTCCAAATGGTCTTTAAGTCATTTCTAGCTAGATTAGAGTCTAATTACTAACTCAAACTTGTTAGCTAGGTATCCATGGTCATGGTTAGTCTCTAGTCTAAGTTGTTCTAAGTTACACTGGCAACAGGCCAAAATCACATTACACCAATTTAAATAATATTAAAATAATGCAAAAACTCATAATTACCAAAATATCTATATTCTAAAAAGTGGTAGTGACAAATCTACCCTCCTTAAAATAATTTCATTCTCAAAATTAAAGACAAAATTGAACAGATGAGAAGGATAGAAAATCATACCTCAAGGCTGAAAAAGATAAGGGTATCGCTCGCGCATCTCATCCTCCCTCTCCCAGGTAGACTCACCTGGAGAGTGATACCTCTACGCGACACGAACCAAGGGTATAGTCTGGTTCCTCAGTACCTTCTTCCGTCGATCCAAAATCACCACTGGCTGTTCTGGATAACTAAAAGTAGGGCCCACCTCGATCTCGAAATGATCGAGTACATGGTTGGGATCCGCCACGTACCGTCTCAACTGTGACACGTGCAACACGTGCAACACGTTGTGAACTCCCTCTAATACAGGTGGCAAGTCCAACCTATAAGTTACGTCACCGACTCTCCTGCAGGTAACAAAAGGTCCGATGAAAAATGGGTTAAGCTTTCCACCTCCACCAAAGCGTATAGTGCCAACCTAGCACAAATATGGTCTCAAACTTAGCTATAACAATCACATGATAAAATAAAATCACAAAATCAAACAAAATCCTTCCTAAATCTAAGTTGTACCTCAAACTCCAAAGGTCTGCGGTGGCTATCGGCCCAATGCAGATGTCTGTCCTGTGCCACACGAAGTCGATCCCTGATGTGCTTCACCTTCTCGGCTGCGTCCACAACCATCTCGGATCCCAATAAAGCTCGCTCTCTAACGTCATCCCAAGATAAGGGAGTACGACATCTACGCCCGTACAACGCCTCGAATGGTGACATCCCAATACTGGCCTGGAAGCTGTTGTTGTATGCAAACTCCACCAAGTGCAAATGATCCTCCCAGGAGCCTCCAAAGTCCAAAACACAAGTCCGCAACATGTCCTCGAGTGTCTGAATAGTCCTTTCTGACTGCTCGTCTGTCTGAGGGTGGTAAGCAGTACTAAACTTGAGCTGAGTGCCCAAACTAGTATACATACTCTGCAGAAGTGGAAAGTAAAACGACTATCCCAATCCGAGATAATTCTCATGAGAACTCCATGCAGTCTGACAATCTGTCTCACGTACATGTCTGCTACCCTCTCTATAGACAAACCCACTTTGATGGCAAGAAGTAGGCTGATTTGGTCAACCTGTCTACGATGACCCAAAATGCATCTCTCTCCTGGTGTACTCGACAATCCCGAAATAAAGTCCATCGTGATATGCTCCCACTTCCACTCCGGAATGGACAATGGCTGTAACAGTCCTTCTGGCCTCTACCTCTATACCTTTACTTGCTGGCAGACCAAATATCTAGCTATGAAGCGTGCTACCTGCCGCTTCATTCCAACCACCAAACATGCTCCTTCAGGTCTCTATACATCTTGTTAGCACTTGGATGCATAGAATACTGAGAACAGTGAGCTCATGCATAACCTGCTCTCAAAGGTCACCACTGGGCACACACAGCCTAGAATCGTGCCTCAATGTGCCATCCTCTGCAATAACGAACTCCTCAACCTGTCCTGCTCGAACCTGCTCTCGGATATACCACAGAGTGACATCGTCGAACTGAGTCAACTTGATCCTCTCTATCATCTGACTGAATCTGCAGACTTCACATCTGTATCTAAACTCCCGGCACTATCACCTCGATCTCCAGGCTCTCCAAATCTGCTAACAAATGACGGTCTACCGTTAAATACATGGCTACCGGATACCTACTCAAGGCATCGACAATTACGTTGGCCTTTCCTGGATGATACTGCAATAAAATGTTGAAGTCCTTCATCAACTCCAACCATCCCCGCTGCCTCATGTTGAGCCCTTTCTAGGTAAACACATACTTCAAGCTCTTGTGGTCTGTGAAGATCTCCACTCGCACTCCGTATAAATAGTATTTTCATAACTTCATAGCGAAGATAACTGCTGCTAACTCCAAGTCATGGGTAGGGTAGTTCTTCTCATATGGATGTAACTACCTGGAAGCATAGGCAATTACCTTCCCATGCTGCTGTAAGACACAACCAAAACCCTTCTTTACGGCGTCACTGTAGATAGTGAACCCGCCTGATCCTGATAGCAATGTCAGAATTGGAGCTGTCGTCAACCGCTTCTTCAACTCATCAAAAGTGACCTGACACTCCTCTGACCAGATAAACTCTACATCCTTCCGGTTCAGCTTAGTCAACGGCTCTGCAACCCAGGAGAAACCCTGAACGAACCTCCTGTAGTAGCCTGCCAATCCCAGGAAGCTCCTGATCTTCGCAACTGAACTCGGGACTGTCCACGCCTCCATTGCCGTGATCTTCCTCGGGTCAACTAAGATCCATCCCCGGTCACAACATGACCCAGGAACTCAACCCGATCCAGGAAGAACTCATACTTCGAGAGCTTGCCATAAAGCTCCTCCTTCCGGAGAGTCTCCAGAACCACTCTCAAATGCTCCTCATGCTCCTCTAGGGTCTTCGAGTACACCAAGACATCATCGATGAACACCACCACGAACTTGTCCAAGTACTAATGGAACACCTTGCTCATCAAGTTTATGAACACCACCGAGATGTTGATTAACCCAAACGGCATCACCATAAACTCAAACTAGCCATACCGCATCTTGAATGCTGTCTTCGGGATATCCTCCTTCTTCACCTTCACCTGATGGTAACCTGACCTCAGATCAATTTTGGAAAATACCTTCGCTCCGCTCACCTGATCGAACAGGTCATCAATTTTCGACAGCGGGTACTTGTTTTTTATCGTGAGGTTGTTGAAAGCCCTGTAGTCGATACACATTCGTACCAACCTATCCTTCTTCGGCATAAAAAGTATCGGTGCACCCCATGGTGATGAACTCGATCGGATGAAGCCCTTGTCCTCCAACTCATCCATCTGTTTCTTCAACTCCACCAGCTCGCTGTTGTTCACTCTATAGATGTGCTGAGATATTGGCTCTATGCCGGGCACCAAATCTATAGAAAACTCTACATCTCTTTCCGATGCTAGCCCTGGCAACTCCTCCGAAAAGACATCCATAAACTCTGTTATAAGTGGATGTGGCACCGTCTGCTCCTCTACTGAAACTCCGCAGAAGACTCCGCTGCTCTGCTTCGCCTCCCGTCTAACGAACTCGAACTCTGGCTCCCCAGGCACTTTGAAAAAAACTCTGCCTCCGCGTCAGGGTGTCATTCGGGCTGAACCGGACCGGCCCGAGCCCACGAAAATACGGTCCGACCGGGCTTGGTCCGGGCCCAGCCCGGACCGGTTCACCTAGCGGGGCGGGCTCGGCCCGGCCCGATTTAACTTCAGAAGACCCGGCCCGGCCCAGTGACCCGGTATGGGTAGGGCTGGGCCGGTCCGATCCGGGTCGTGGACGGGCTTTGGCGGGCCGGGTTCGGGCCGGTCCAGTTTAAGTTGTTTTTTCAATTTTTTTGATTTTCACATTTTCTTTTAACTTTTATATTCTTTTAATTTTTTTTATTTTAATCTTTTTAACTTTATTTTTTAATTAAATTTTTTTATTTTTCCCTGCTCTTTTATCCAGGCTTGGGACCGGCAAGACAAGCTTTGCTTGTCATAGGCAGAGTTAAAAAAATTTATTTTTAAGTTTTTGTGTGTTTTTTTTAAATTTTTTAAGTTTTTTTTAAAGTTGTACTTTTAAAGTTATATGTTAAGTTAAAGTTTTAAAGTTAAATTTTAAGTTTTAAAGTTTTTATTTTTATGTTTAAAGTTTTAAAGTTTAAAGTATTTTTGAAAGTTTTTTAAGTTTAAAGTTTAATATTTAAGTTTTAAGTTTAAAGTACTTTAAAAGTATTTTTAAGATATAAGTTTAAAGTTTTAAAGTTTTTGAAGTTTTTAATAATTTTTTTAAAATTTTTTAAAGTTTAAAAGTTTAAATTTTTTAAAGTTTTTAAATTTTTTTAAAGTTTAAAGTTTTTTTTGAAGTTTGAAAGTTTGAAGTTTGAATATTTTTTTGGATGGTCATACCTTAGACTTGAGTCATTCTTCTTGCTCCTCCTCCTCGGTTGCAGAAGCTTCACCCAATCTAAGCGATCCGAGGTCCAACTCATTGATGTCATAAGCTTCACCCCTCTTATTTGGGTTCTTTTTTCTGCTAAAATCCAATCTTGAACGCAAACACAAGCTTCCAAGATATCCGGCTCCTCTTTAGGCTCAACATCCTTGATCCTGCATTGAAACAAGACTCCGATGCTACCATGGACACCGGCACCATTAGTAGATCACGTGCAATTATAGAAAGTATATGAAATCTTTTGTCGTAATTTTTCCACCATTCTAAAATGGTGAAGTGATTTGAAGATTCCTCTTCTTCTTCATAAGAACTTAAATACAAAGACAACTCTTGAGTGGGTTGGGAAGATTGTCTTTGTTTCTTCCTTCTTAATAAACGAAGCGCGTGGTCCTCTACGCCAGAGCTACTACTTGTACCAACTTGAGTGGGTTGGGTCGGCACAACATTATCCTCATAAAGTAGTACTAATCTTTCTAAAACTACCTTTACTTCTAATTTCAAATCCATAAGATTAAGTTCCATGTTATCTGCATAGCCATCTAACAAAACTTCTAAACCATCTAATTTGATGGTAGGATCAAAAATGGCAGACAAACAGTATAAAAGAGGTACATCACCCCAATATTTAGTAAATTTAGCTTCCATTCTCTTGACAACATAGTCAAAATTTGGAACATTTCTATATTTAGAAAACAAGCAAGACATGTTAAAAAGTTCTCGTAAAGCTAAACAAGAAGTAGGATAATATACACCAGAAAGAGTGCATGTAGCCTTGTAAAAAATTTTCAAAAATTCACATATAGAAGTAGCAACTATCCAATCATCTTCAGTTACTGGATATTCAAAATTATGATCCATGTTACAAAAATATGTAATAGCATCCTTAAACGGAAGTGCGGATTTCAATATTAAATATGTCGAATTCCATCTATGTGGAACATCCTTAACAAATCTTCTAAAACGAATACTAAAATGTGTACATGTGTTCTTAAAAGGTTGTTGCCTACTTGGAGATGTGTTCAAGCTGTGTAAACAATTTTTGAGAGTTTCTAAATGTGTATTAAAAAGTTCAAGACATTCTTTTACAACTAAGTTAATAATATCGCAAGCACACCAAATATGCAATAATCTACCTTCCAAAATAGGTTAAAATAGTAAAGACAATAAATTTATAGCAGCAGTATTATTACTAGCATTATCAAAAGATACATATTGAATCTTGTTGTGAATATCAAAGTCACACAAGTGTTTTGAAATACAAGTAGCAATTGCGGAGCCCGTGTGTGAAAATTCTAAAGTTTTTAAACAGACGATGCGCTTTTGTGACATCCACAATGAATCTATATAGTGTACCGTGATACAAATATAAGCATAGTTTTGTTTATTTGTCCACACATCAGAAGTAATAGCTAGTTTATTAGCATGCGAAAACGTTTCTTTTAAAGCAAGTCTCATTTCTTTAAAGAGTCTAATAGCCTCTTTCTAGCAGCGCCTCTAGTAACTTTATTAACACATGGATCTAAAGCAATTGTGGCATAATCATATAAAGATTCACTTTCACCCAAAGTAAATAGAAGTTTATCAAGAATAATATATTTCGTAAATTCAGTTTTATGACGGGCAGCTGAATAGGAAAACGTACCCACCGAAGAAGCCGCAGTGCCTCCAAAACTTATATGAGTTTGGGTCGCCGGAATTGAGCTTGGACTGTAGCAAGTATCATAGTATCTTGAGAGTGTGCCCGTGCCACCTCCCCTCTTCCATTTGTATATATGGGAACATTTCTTGCATTGGACCCCGACGGAACTGATTCACCTTTTTGATCTAAAACAAGTGAGCCATCAGGTTTAGTTTCATTAAGAAGAATAAAAAATTTCCAAACTTTTACTTTTTGCTTTCTCGTTACAACATTTGGTACATTGCTACCAACTTCAGGAGGGAAACCAACTAAATCGTCAGGAATAAGATTTTTCTCAAAAAAAGAATTATAAATTTCAAAAGCATCATTAGCTTGGTTTGAACCTTGTTCGGCCATTTTAAAAAGACAAATAAAAATATATAAAGGATTATAAAGATGGAGGAGGATACCAGAAAAAAATATAAGAAATTTGGTTTTTTTGTAAAAAAACTAGAGAGATGGAGGAAGGAAAACTATTTTGTAAAGGTAAATAAAAAAACAATTAGAAAGAGGAAGTCGTAGATCACCGAAATTGCTTGATCGGAAAGTCGTAGATCGCCGGAACTTAGAGCACAACTTTCTTGAAATCTACTTGTGATTTGGATTTTTTTTGGTGAGAAGGATGGAATTGTTTGTGTTTGAAATGAAAGTTTCATGGCCAATTTATAGAATTTTTTGAAGCCAAATGACCCCACATACCCTCAAAATAGAGTTGTTGTAAAGGGTTTTTGGTCATTTTGGTCAAAAAGACCAAAATACCCCCTACAACGGTCATAAAACGGTCAAAAAATGAGGGTATTTTGGTAAAAGGGAAACTACGATTCAATTTTTTTTGGAAAATCTAGTTCAGCCGGCCGGACCGTGCCTGGCTCGGGCCTGGGCGGGCCTGACCGGGCCTGGCTCGGGCCTGACCGGGCCGGGCTGAACCGGGCCTAACGTTGAATGCAAAAAAAAAATTGGACCGGGCCGGGCCGGGCTTGGGCTCGGGCGGGTGAACCCAGCCCGGACCGGATGTACTAGTGGGCGGGCTCAGGCCGGGCTATGAGCGGGCTAAACCGGGTCGGGCTTGCTGTGGGCTCGGGCGGGCTCGGGCCAAACCGGCCCTTGTAACACCCTGACCTCCGCGAAAATCTATGCTGGCGTGATGTCTGCTCAACCAATCCATCCTGAGTACAATATCGTAGTTCAGTAATGGCATTACTAGCAAACTCACATACAGCTCTCGGCCTCCCAAAACAACTCTCCGATCCTTGAAAATATCACTAACCAGGATAATACCACCCCCAGTCGTGATCTTGCAAGTCCTAGGCAACGATTCAGAAGCAAAAGATACAAACACAAAGCTATGGGAAGCACCCGAATCAAACAATGCAAATGCTGGAATGGAGTCGAGAAGAACAGAACATGCGATTAGGTCTTCCACTGCCTCTGCATCCTCAGCTACCATGGCGAAAGCTCGCCCCTGCTGGCCTTCCCTGGCCTGCTGCTGGTGCTGGACAAACCTCTGATGCTGAGTCTGTAACGGTCCCTTCTGCTGCCCTACCGGAGCCTTGGCTCATGCTGCCTAAACGGAACGTCCTAAAGACTGGGGACACTCCCTCAACTGATTCTCCGCTGAACCGCAAACTAGGCACTTGCCTAGCCTCTTCCTGTAGTCATTCCACCCGTGCCCCATCTTCTTACAAAAGGGGCAAATGATGGCCTGCTGCTGCCTCTGCTATTGCTACGCCTGCTGAAAAGCCGTACGACCCTGACCCTGAAACTGTTGCTGCTGGAAAGGCCTCTGCTGATGCTACTGCTAAAAATAGGGCCTCTTGGCTGAGCCTGTACTGCTACCGGCTCCATGTACATCACGACCTCTCTTCGGTTTTAGCTCAAGGTCGTCCTCCACTGCCATAGCTCCTGACAGAATCTTCTCAAAGGTGGCGTCTGTCGCTCTTGGTCAAGGACTTGACTTCTTTGACCAAACCCTTACGGAACCTCCTAGCCTTCGCTGACTTGCTAAGGCCCTCCATAAACCTCTCCAGGCGGCAGAACTCTCCGGCGTACCCCTCCACTGTCTGGTTCCCCTGAACCACTCTCGAACTACGTCTCCAAGGCACCGAGTGCTGTGTCGGGGAAGAACTTCTCCTTAAAAAGCTTATTAAAAGCCTTCCAAGTCTGTCCCTCCATACCAACTCTAGGGTCGGTATGGAACCATGTACGGGCAAGGTCCTGTATTTGACTGTCTGCTGCCTCTATCTGTAGCCCCGCTGGTATCAATGTAAGACAAAAGATCTCCTCTATGTGCTCGACCTAGTCGTCCGCATAAAGGATAACCTCTGTACCCTTAAAGTCTCTCGGCTGCACCTTCTGGAAGTCCAGAATGTTCGGGGTCCTCGGCTGATACTGTTGCACCTGACCTTCCTGCGGCTGGGCGGTCACCCTCTCTATTGCCGTCATGGCCAGCTGATGGGCATTGTCTATTCCCTGCCTCATATCAACAGACTGCACTGTTGAGCCTCCATCATCTCCTAGAAGAAAGCAAAAAGCTGTGCTGCATCGACTGATCCCGAAGGTGGCTGCTGCTGAAGTACATCTGGAATAACTGGGGTAGGCCTCCGGATAGGTGGAGGTACATCCCCAAACGCGACAGATGCTCCAACATGAGAAGGAACACGGGAAGCTGTGGTCCCAGGGGCCTGCTACATCGGGCGAGAGGTGACTGACCTCTCAGCGGTATCTCCTGGGCCGAAACGATGAGATCATGTCTGCACCATCCTGGAGACAGATCAAATAAGGAAATCAATACTGAGCAGAAAGCAATATAACCAAAGGAGGAAAGTTTATTTCAAAAGAAAGCAATTAACAACAAGAATTTAGATGACAGGAATTAGAAAAGAGTTTTTCCTAAATGTGATCAAATAACCCAAAACTTATATCCTATATCCTACTGCAGGTTGTAGTGATACTCTAGTTCGAGTACCACTACGAACTGAGACATAACTCAGAACTCTAGACCTGCATGGGCCACCACTAAAAACGTGTCCCCACATCCAGTATAGGTGCACGAGACGTGGGTATGTCCAGCCTACGCCGCAGTGTCAGCGGTAGAACGCTGTCCAAGGTTACAACATCCAACACAGTATAAAGGTACCTATACGGAATATACTCTCCAATCGGAGGACAATATAGAAGGTACAACTCAAGCACAGATCTGGGATGGATAAATAGCACGATAAGATAGATATGAAATCATAGAGTGCAATACAACCAGAAAAAATACGTCTAAGTCTCTAACAACACAAATCCCAACATCTAAAAATACATCTCATGAAATGACAATAGAAAGTAATGTAAGATAAGCATAGCAATCTATCCTAGGCAATAGGATAGCATCCTCAGGGCAAGCTGGATCCTACTGAGGGTCCATGTCACAAGTGTCTTCTAAGCCAGCTCCGTAATAGGTAGGGCAGAACTCCTCCTCATCGTCTGTAGTATTTTTAACAGGTCCAGTCAAGACAGGAGCGATTACATAACTCTCCCGCAGTTCATATCATGATAAAAAAATGTAAAACAAGCAATAGAATAAGATACATAAAACGATATAAGAAATGTACATGAAAAGTAAGAGAGAGATCTGAAAACTGAAAATATATATGGAAAGTAAGAACTATAAGTGACTAAGTGATTTAGAGCACAACATGGTTATGTAACCGGCTTGATTTGCACATGAATAAGTTACAGAGTTACACATGGATACATACTTTGGAATTGATCACATAACCACTTCTACTCCCCTGTATCCCAATCAATACACAAGGATCTAGTCAAGTTACGTTATTGCACATAAAAGTTATATGCATGAAGCACATGTGAACATGAGAGTACATGAGAGCACATGAGTGTACATGAATAATGAGAGCACAAGGAGTACATGATGTTCGTGAAAAGCACATGACATGAAGTACCCGATGCACCCGAGGGGGATAATATCTTATGAAAAGATCCATATAGTACCAATCCGTGATAACAACGTGACAGCATCAAGTAAAGTAGTTTAGAGCAAGAATATAAGTCCAAGGAAGTATGAAACGATCAGAGAATGTACTCACCTGATATACTGAATGACTCATTAGAATAGATGTCCGTACCGGAGTAACTGAGTCCTATTTAGAGCAACACAGGTTACAATGTATTCAAAGTATGATAAATGAAGTTTACAATACATTCTACATGATTCTAGGCCATTCTAGGTCAAAGTCAACTATGGTCAACAATCTAGTCAAACTAGTCAACTAGTCTAGGGTTTGGTCAACTCTAGTCTACATGTCCAATGGGTCTATCTAAGGTCAACTATAGTCTAATATAAGTAGACTAGGTTACCAAGTCAAGTATCATCTATAAACACAAAATATAGGCTGAAACCAACTCAAAAATCTCAAACTCACGATCTCAAATATCTAGAAACTCAACTATATATATCTAACCAAGAAAACTAGAACCCTCACCAGTCTATCCCTACCTTCCCCCAACTGGACTGTACCGCACACACTGTAACACCCCAGTCCCAAAATACGTAGGACTAGGAACGTAGACATGCCAGCTATATTCATATGAAGTACACTCCAATATATGGAAACCTCGTACGAATACATAAGCCGTAAAATACAGTAGAACCATAACTAATCTCATCCACACAAAATAAATGAATAAAAGTATCATATAATGATAATGAATTGTCTTAATAAAATATGTTGGGCAGAGACAAATCCACTACCAACAAGTAAGGGAAAAAATACATAAGAAAAGAAATAATTTTGGCAAGCGAAGCGAAGACGATCCAAGCGCAATCATCCTCGAAGAAATGAAGATGGTCATAGCTAAAGCTAGAGCACCTATGAAAGACAAGAGCACACACCTGGCGAGATAACCAGGTCCTCAGAGGGACGTAACAAGACACATAATATCAAGCCATATAAACTGAATAAATATTGCTCAAATAAATAAGTCAATTGAATTATACCATGGTCCAATACACACCTATCGAACTAGCTTCCCATCCCCCCAACCAAACAAGGACAGAAGATGATAAACTAATTCACGATGACGTATCTTTCCATATTATGAATCCAATATGGTATCCGGACCCCAATAAGGTTCAATACCTTCTCATCGAAGCAGTAAGTCAAACCTACAATCAAACAAGGACAAGATGTGATGAACTAATATGCGACAAGTTATTGTTCCAAGCCACGGTCAGATACAAGTACCCAAACCAAAAGTACTCGTACCTAACGGATAAAGGTGCCTAACCGTTCTAAGTGAAATGTAGTTAAGAACAATCCTTCCTACGCATGGGCCCTGGCTAAATAGGATCGGCGTAGTCCTCCCTTGGGGCACCAGAGGCCCAATCAATAAGAGCATAACGTCCCGCAGAACGTCAGTGGCCGACAGTAATCATGGGTCATCAACGCCGTATCTCCAGCGGAGCTTTCGGGTAACAAGGGAAAGTGTATCGAAGCCCATACGCTAAGGAATTTTTCTTTCCGCCCAATGCCTACTATGTTGTATCCACAACATAAAACCACTATTAACCGCTAAGTTAAACTAAACATGCAACCGCTATTAGCGGTTATTCCTATCGCACGGCTTATACGTACCGGTGGCCAGCCAGTCACGCGTGTCCGTGTTCTATATGCGACACACAACTTCGTGGTCCAACGTGTCAAGGCCAATGAATGCAACACACAAAGGTGGTCCCTTAAATCTAGGTTTAATATGTAAGAAGACTAATACATAGCAGAAAATATAACTGAACAGTAAGTTCTAACAGGTTATGCCATGTATCACAGTTTATTTTGCATAAAGAAAATAATGAATAATGCATAAAATATGAGCTAAAATAAATAAACAGCAAATGACAAGGTGTCTTTCCTGGTAGGACGCCTGGTGTGCTGTAATGATCAATGTGGCACGAACTGCGACTTCGGGGAACAACTACATAAGGTTACCTCTGTTGGTGGTACGGACAGTCCCATTGGGTGCAGAAGGGTCAAACTAGTTAGGGTAGTCATAAGGAAGTCTAAGATTGGCGAGGGAATATGAATAATAGGCTAGTCACGGACAAGTGGATAGTCGGAGGAAATTAAGTAAATAATATATACAAGTTTTTGAAAACTGATTATAATCCTTGAAAACTATATTTGCTAGTTTAAGTAGTTTTTAGATAAAGATATAAAAATTGCTTTTAGGCACCAAAATAAAACTTTAAGTTTGACGAAATATGATATTTTGCTAGAAGCTAGGTGTTTATTATTTAAAATATATTAAAATCTAGAAAGTCATGTTTAAGACAAAAATATATTTTTTTACATAGGTAGAAAATATTACTACTACTTTTTAATGCTAATAACATAACCTTATTTTAAAATATCCAAAATATTTGATAATATTTTATTTTTAAGCCCAGTACTCTATTTCGAGATTGGCTAGCAATAACATTTCAAAATCAAGAGTCATATTTAAAATATCATAAAATAATTCAATACTATATTTCTAAACTTCGAAGACCGTTTGAAATTACATGTTGGGCTAATCCCAGCACTTTATCTATTACATAATAATTTTTAACAAAATCTAATATTATCATTACAATAATAATACTATAACAGTATTATATACCTATTCTGTAAAACATCAGTAAATAAAACAAAATAATAATAATAATAATAATAATAATAATAATAATAATAATAATAATAATAATAATAATAATGAAAAACTAAAAGGGAAAGGAGAGAAGTGAGAAGGGGGATGAGCAGAGAAAGAGAGAGGAAGAGAATCAAGTGAGAGAGAGGAAGGCTTGAGAGGGGGAGGCTGGAGGAAGCGGAAAGGGGGTCACCGGAGCTCCTCGCTCGGCGGTTCGCGGGTCATTGGAGGAGGCGGAGAGGATCGGGATGAATTCACCGCCTGCTGGAGGCGAGGCCTAGCGCGGCGCGGGAGTCGAGGCCGAAGAAGGAGATAGGGAAGTCGAAAGAGGGAAGAAGGGGCGTTGTAAGGGACGCGGGGGTTCTCGGTGGGCGCGACCCGGTCCCAAATTGTTGGGTCGAATCTGATCATGCCCAGCCTGCACCGTTGTGAGACGGCGGTAGTAAGCTGTATCCAATTACAAGTAATCATAATAACACAATATATTTGTCACAACTTCTAAAATTACGAATATTAAAACTTGTCCAACAAAAAGATTCATTTGATACATCTGATAAAATAAAACTGTCTTTTAATCCAAACATCAAAACTAAAAAGAAATGTCATCATCTAGAAAGTTGGCTCATCAGGCCCGAGATCAACATCGTCCGATTGGGACTCTGGCAGCATAGCTGGGTAGAGCTCAGGGTCGTAATAGCTATTAACCAATAGCTCAGCATCATCAATGGAACCTATTGGGGGTGGGGAATCCAGTCAGGAAAGGAGCAAAGTACAATTATAAAATCTAATAATTCAACTAATAATTAGAAATTTGCAATTTAAACAGTTTGAAATACTTGAGCAATATTTTTCTTAATTGAGAACAATGTGATTTGAGTATGTAATGCTTATGACCGGCTTGGGTTGTACAATAGTATCCTAGTGATACGATACAGCTTATCCTCGTGTGAAATGGAGTAAGCTCGCACAATTATGCAATATGAAGGTATTGGTCATAGAACACTATACTACTCCCACAATCCCACAATCAATAACAATCAATTCTCTAGGAGAGAGTTTCGTGTAGCAATGTGGTTTAATCTTGCAATATTACAATTAATAATTAAGTTGAAAAATAAACATAACCGTACTTGCCTTAGTTTATAACTGGATTTGAAATCGGTACCGGGAAAGAAATCAGACTCGTCTTTGAAATCCTACAGTTGAGAATCCCTTCTTAGAAACATATTTGAACTATATCTAGGTGTTCTAGTTATAATCTCTAAAATTTGATCCTAGTCAAGTTTTATATTATTCTATCATAACACGCGTATCGATGCAATTTACTATTAATAATTTATGAAATAAAAGTCAATTTAATATTTTATTGGAAACAATGGTAGTTACAGGTTATTTGGCAAAACTTGATATTTTCATAATATATATAAAACTAGTCTTTCTTTTTAATAAGAAATCATGAATTTGTTAAATTACAAACTTGTAATTTTACTATCTATTTAATGTGAGAAAATCGTATAAATTTTCTATAATTCAAAATAATATTCTTTTAATATTTTACACGTCTACGATAAAACCAATAAAACTAGAAAAGAAACTTAAAAAACTACGCTACACAAATACAGGGCCACAGAAATAAAGATAAAAATTGGGCTTATGCCCTTACAAATTATTACATCAATTAATTAAATAAAATACTGGTGAACTCTGAACGCGGAAAAGCGGTCCATTCAGCAGGCCGAGGCCCTGCACTCAAAAATGCTATTGGCCAGTAATACGTTATAAAATAATTATTTAATTTAAAAATGTAAAAAATATGATAAGTCTCAGACTTGGTCTAAGTGTCACGTTGTATTCTAGCTTATGCCTCAACGTCCAGAAATTCCGGTTTCGTTTGCATTTCACTAGGGACTACAGACCGATACGGTTATTGCCCGAAAATGATACAAAAATCATATTTAAAACCAACAATTCAAGTTGTAATTCGTTTTGCAAAGGCCGGGATTTGGAAATAGTTTTATTCAAACTTTAATATATATTTTCCGAAAATTTGGGCAGCACCTCCTCTATAATTGGGATAACCCAATCCTAGAAAAATGCCAATCAACACTAAAACATATACCAAACCAGAGATTATAAACCATAAAATATAAGCAAAACTACAGAACGTTTCCGAAATAAAAGTCGAAAAAACCCGAAATAAAATTTTAAAAAATCGAAAACCACAGAACCAATCACAGAACCATATACGTGATAATATGGAAAATCCAAACTTAACTCAAAAATTTCGAGAAACCACAGAAATCACAAAGCAAAGTCAAATCTACAGAATTATTCCGAAAGGGAGTTTGGAAAATCTAAATCCACGAATCAATCTGATTCCCATAGCAGGATCGGGGACCATGTCATCATCGACACCATGGGAGTAACACGGGAATACGGAAGATACCTCGGGTGCTCGGCTAGAGCTCTCAGATGAGTATAGAAGAAAGAATTCACGTGGACAGCGAAAAGCTCGGGACATCACTCAGATCCGGTCGCGGGGAGCGGACAGCAAATATCGGCCACGAAAAAAAAACGGATCTGGAAAACCCGCGGGTTCACAGGAAGGCCTTGGGTCCGGGACAGCAGCAGGAAGACGCTGGACCAGGGCACAGGGCACGGACACGCGAAGGGACGCAGCGACGGAGGGGGTCACCGCTTGGGAAGGATCGGCGACGGGGAGGCCGCGCGGGACAGGGCGCTGCAGGGGGTCGATGGCCGTGTAGTCGGCCTGGGGTCGCAGGAAAGGTTCGACGGCGGGAAGCGCCGCACAGGGAGTCGGCCGGGATGGGCTGGCCGGGGTGCTGCGGCTATGGAAGCAGGCGGAGGAGGGCCGCCGGGCTTGGGCGGATCGACGTCGGGTCGTCGGAGGCGCGGTCAACGGGCACTTGGGTTAGGGCTTGGGGCTAGGGCTTAGGAGTGGTGACGATCAATGAAGGGGTTTTAAATAGGAAGGATTTTGGAGGTTATGGGAGGGGAAAGGAGGAGTCGGGGTGGCGGCAGTTTCCGAAGGGAAGGGTGTAGCTGCGGTCAGGAACGGAAAGGAGAAGAAATGTTTTGGCTGGTAAGAGAGAGATTTAATGAGAGTTTAAGGAAAAGAAAATAAATTCTTTTCTTTTAAATAAGAGAATAGGATTTTTTACTTAGAAATATATATTTAAGGGACTTAAAGATTGGTTTCAGAAAAATCGAAATTGGGTTCGAGACGGGTTCGGGACGGTCAGATCAAACACTAAAAATTTCAGAAATAATAATTTTTTCTAAAAATACAATTTTTTCTAAATTAACAATTAATAATGATTATAATAATAATTTAGCTAATAGAATTATTTAAATAAATTAAAGGAAATTTTTCGGGTTTTACAACCTTCCCTCCTTAGGAAATTTTGTCCTCGAAATTAAGAGATAGGGTTAGGAGTTACCTCAGGTCTCAAATAGATACGGATACTGCACCCGCATCTCATCTTCTCGCTCCCAGGTAGACTCGCCTGGAGAATTGTGTCGCCACATAACTCTGACTATGGACGTCACAGAGTTCCTGGTTTTCTTCTCACCTCTGTCTAATATCGCCACTGGCTTCTCTGGTACTGTGAGGCTGGGTCCAATCTCCAGCTCTGAATGGTCCAAGATGTGGCTCGGATATGGGATGTAGCATCTGAGCTGTGAAACGTGGAAGACGTTGTGCACGCCTTCAAGATTAGCTGGTAGAGCTAATCGGTACGCTACCTCTCCGACTCGGCTTAAAACTTCGAATGGGTCGATGTACCTGGGGCTCAGCTTTCCTGCTTTGCCGAATCTGATAGTTCCTCTGGTAGGGGAAATCTTGACAAAGATACTATCTCCTGCTTCGAACTCCAATGGTCGACGACTGCTATTAGCCAAATGCTTCTGTCTGTCCTGAGCAATCCTGAGCTTGTCTCTAATCACCTTTACCTTCTCTGCTGCATCGGTCACCATCTTAGGTCCAATCAATACTCTTTCTCCTACGTCATCCCAAGCAAGTGACGTGCGACAACGACGTCCATAGAGTGCCTCGAACGGGGTTATAGCGATGCTAGCTTGGTAGCTGTTGTTGTAGGAGAACTCTACCAAGTGCAAGTGGTCTTCCCACCACCCTCCAAATTCCAAGACTCAAGAGCTCAGCATGTCTTCTAGCGTTTGGATGGTTCTCTCGAATTTTCCGTCAGTCTGGGGATGGTAGGCGGTGCTGAACTTTAATTGTGTTCCCAAACTGTCATGCAAGCTCTTCCAAAAATGAGAGGTAAATTTGGTATATCTGTCTGATACAATACTTACCGAAACTCCATGAATCTGGTAGATATGCTGCATGTACAGTGCTGCTAACTTCTCGGTGGATAGACCAACTTTAAAGGGAATAAAATAAACTAACTTCGTCAGTCGGTCCACAATAACCCAAATGAAATCCTTTCCACCTTGGGATCGAGGCAAACCTGACACAAAATCTATCGTTATGTGTTCACATTTCCACTCCGGAATGTCTAGCGACTGCAACAGTCCTGCTGGTCTCTGTCTGCTGGCTTTCACTTGTTGACAAATCAAGCATCTAGCCATAAACCTGGATACGTCCTTTATTCCGTACCACCACACTACAGTACGCATATCCCGATATATTTTATTAGCTCCTGGATGTATGGAATACTGCAACTAGTGTGCTTCTTGTATCAGCTCATTCCTCAGCTTGCCAGTTGGTACGCAAAGCCTCATACCATGCCTCAGTGCTCCATCACTGGCAATTGAGAATCCTTCAAGTATTCCTGCCAGCACTTGATCTCTATGTTTGTAAAGCATCTCGTTTTGAAATTGTGTCTCCTTGACTTTATCCATCAGACTTGAACGCACTTGCAACTGCATCATTGATGATTCAACTCCTGGTACAATTGCTTCTCTTTCCAACTTCTTTGTTTCCTTCTCAGGTAGTACAATCTCTAGTCCAAGCTTCTCTATGTCTTCCAGCAAATGTCGCTCCTTGGTCAAAAATATTGCCATCGGGTATCGACTAAGTGCATCTGCAACAACATTAGCCTTACCCGGATGATACTGCAGGTCGATATCGAAATCTTTCATCAGCTCCAGCCATCGCCTTTGTCGCATGTTCAGCTCCTTCTGAGTGAAAACATATTTAAGACTTTTGTGGTCTGTAAATATTTCTACTCTATCTCCATAGAGGTAATGCTTTCACAACTTCAGTGCAAAAATAACTGCTGCAAGCGCCAAATCATGCATGGGATAGTTCTTCTCATGAGTCCGTAATTGCCTAGATGCATAAGCAATTACTTTTCCGTGTTGTTGAAGAACACAACCCAATCCTTTACCAGAAGGATCACTATAAATTGAGAAACTGCCGGTACCTGCGGGTAGCGCAAGTATCGGTGCCGTTGTAAGTCTCTTCTTCAGTTCCTCAAATGCTGACTGGCAAGCTTCAGTCTACACAAATTCTTCGTTCTTTCTTGTGAGATTCGTCATTGGCTCAGCAATCCTGACGAAGTCCTTTACAAATTTCCGGTAGTAGCCAGCTAAGCCCAAGAAACTTCTGATTTCAGCAACTAAACTTGGTGTACTCCACTTCTCAATAGCAGCTATCTTCTCTTTGGATCCACCGAAATTTCTTCTTCTGTGACAACATAGCCTAGAAAATCTACCTTGTCTAAGAAGAATTCATATTTAGATAGATTACCATGGAGCTTCTCCTTCCTTAAGGTTCCCAGAACTTTCTCAGGTGCTCTTTATGCTCTTCTTCGGTCTTCGAGTAGATCAGGATGTCATCAATGAAGACAACAACAAACTGATCCAGATATTCATGGAAGACCTTGTTCATAATGTTCATGAATACCGCAGGGGCATCCGTCAATCCAAACAGTATGACCAAAAATTTATACTGACCATATTTGGTGTTGAACGTCGTCTTTGGAATATCCTCCTTCCTGACCTTAATTTGATGGTAGCCGGATCTGAGATCTATCTTCGAAAATACTTTAGCTCCACTTAATTGATCAAATAGGTCATCGATCTAGGGCAGAGGGTCTTGATGGTGATGTTGTTCAGCTTCCGGTAGTCTATACACATCCGCACAGTCCCGTCTTTCTTGGGTACGAACAAGACAGGTGCTTCCCAGGGTGAAGCTCCATCTCTGATAAATCCAAGGGCCTTCAGCTCATTGATCTGGTCCTTCATTTCCTTGGCCTCCTCAGGGTTGAGTCTGTAGTATCCCCAAGAAATAGGGGCAGAGCCGGGAACTAGGTTGATGGTAAATTCTACATCTCGATCTAGGGGTAATCCTGGAAGACTATCAGGAAGACGTCCATGAATTCTGCTATGATAGGATGAGGAGGTCCAGGTTCTTCGGTGATAGAGGAGTAAGTAATACCCTCCATATCTTCCGGAGCTCGAGAGATTTCAAACTCCGGCTCTTCAGGTGGGCTGAAGACTACACATCCTCTGTGACAATCTATCAGTGCATGCTGCTTACTTAATCAGTCAATTCCTAGGACTACATCATAGTTAGGTAAGGGCATCACAAGTAAGGGTTCTAAGAATTTGTGTCCTAAGATAGTTATAGGGCAGTTACATGTCTCAGTGATGGGTATGGGTCCACCATCAGTCATAACTCTACATATCTTCTTGCTAAATCCCGTAACTAGGTGGTGTGCAGAGATGAATTTTGTTGCTATAAAACTGTGTGAAGCACCCGAATCAAATAATGCTAAATCAGGATGTGAATGCAGATAAATGGAAGCTGTGATGACATCAGCGGTGGATTTCTGCTCTGGCTCTTGCTCATCTGCTGTTAGGGTAAAAGCTCTTCCAGTCTTCTGTTGGTGTTGTCCAAACTGTTATTGCTGAGTGGGTAGGGGAGCCTTCTGTTGTGTAGTTCTGGTCCGGTTGAATGTCGTAGGGTAGTCCCTCACTTGGTGGGTGGCAGACCCACAAACTAGGCAGTGTCCTAGCCTCTTCCTATAGATGTTCACCTGATGCCCTGGCCTCTTACAGAAATTGCAGACAGGAATCTGCTTCTAAGGTGCTCTGTCATTGGTCCTCGCCTGATGGTGCTACTGCTGGTGGTGAAAAGGCCTATTGTTATTGTTGTGGTTGAGCCTCTTCTGGTTATTCTATAAGTTGCTAGTTCCAGAATACTCCCTCTTTGAACGAGCAGGCTAACTCTTCTCTATATCCTGAGCTCGAATTAGGATCCTCTCATACGTCTTGGCACCACCTGCGATCACAGGAGTGCGAATCTTTTCCCTCAGTCTATACCTGAATCTTTCAGCACGATCAGCGGGGTCGGCAACCAAGTTCTTTACAAAGCGACTAAGTTGACCAAACTCTGCCGCAAATTCACCAACCGTCATGTTCCCTTGCTTCAGATTCTGGAACTGTCTTTCCATCTCCCGCAACTCTGATGTTGGAAAGAACTTCCTACGGAACAACCTCTTAAAGGTGTTCCAGTCAAGCTGTCTGTCCTGGAGTCGTGGTTCATTCTGACACAAGGTGTTGGATACATCTAGCAGTTGGAGTCCCACAGCTTCAACTTGGAGGTCATCAGGAAGTCGAGCAACGCTGAGGAGATGCTCTATGTTGTCGAGCCATTCATCAGCATAGATAATTCCCTCGGTTCCCTTGAAAGGTCGAGGGCCTAGCTTCTTGAATTTCTCAATATCGCCGACTTTAGCAGGCCTTGGTTCAGATTGGACTGCTTCTCCTCTCTCAAGTGCAACCATAGCCACATTGTGGGCATTCTCCATGTCTTCTCTTATAATTACCGTCTGTTCGTCATGAGCTTCAGCTTGAGTTCTCTGTGTCTCAAGCACTCCTCATAGCAGGCCTACGAGATCGGTGGGGTTCACGGGCACTGGTGGGGCAGCTGGATCGGGTACTTCTGCAGGGGCTTGCTGTTCAGTCCGGGAAGATGTAGGATCTGACACTTGAGTAGTAGTGTAAAATTTACGGGGTATTGGTGCATTATGGGGACGATCGGTCAGCTGCCTAGGTGTAGGATCTGGACTTGGTTGAGGAGGTGGGGTGTGATCGGGTGATGATAACCCATCGCCAACATTGTTGGTCTTGTCTGTGGCCATACTCTGGAAGGTTTAGGATTGCAAAATATAAGCAAGGTAGCCTACCAGTCTATAACAAACAAAAATATTTATTTATAATATATTTCGGTCCTATGTTGTGACAAATTAATGTTATAGTGTTGTAAATATTTCTAGATATGTTTACCTAAGTTGTTGATCAGACTTGTATAGGCCACCACTAAAAACATGTCACGACCCGGTCCCAAATTGTTGGGTCGAATCGGATCATGCCCAGCCTGTACCGTTGTGAGACGGCGGCAATAAGCTGTATCCAATTGCAGGTAATAACAACAACACAATATATTTATCACAACTTTTAAAATTACGAATATTAAAACTTGTCCAACAAAAAGATTCATTTGATACATCTGTTAAAATAAAACTGTCTTTTAATCCAAACATCAAAACTAGAAAGAAATGTCATCATCTAGAAAGTTGGCTCATCAGGCCCGAGATCAATATCGTCCGATTGAACTCTGGCAGCACAGCTGGGTAGAGCTCAGGGTCGTAATAGCTATTAATCAATAGCTCAGCATCATCAATAGAACCTATTAGGGGTGGGGAATCTAGTCAGAAAAGGAGCAAAGTACAATTATGAAAATCAAACAATTCAACTAATAATTAGAAATTTACAATTTAACCAGTTTGAAATACTTGAGCAATATTTTCCATAATTGAGAACAATGTGATTTGAGTATGTAATGCTTATGACCGGCTTGGGTTGTACAATAGTATCCTAGTGATACGATACGGCTTATCCTCGTGTGAAAAGGAGTAAGCTCGCACAATTATGCAATATGAAGGTATTAGTCATAGAACACTACACTACTCCCCCAATCCCACAATCAATAACAATCAATACTCTAGGAGAGAGTTCCGCGTAGCAATGTTGTTTAATCTTGCAATATTATAATTAATAAATAAATTAAAAAATAAACATAACCATACTTGCCTTAGTTTATAAATGGATTCGAAATCGATACCGGGGAAGAAATCAGACTCGTCTTCGAAATCCTACAGTTGAGAATCTCTTCTTAGAAACATATTTGAACAATATCTAGGTGTTCTAGTTATAATCTCTAAAATTTGATCCTACTCAAGTTTTATGTTATTCTATCATAACACGTGTATCGATGCGATTTACTATTAATAATTTACAAAATAAAAGTCAATTTAATATTTTATTGGACACAATGGTAGTTACAGGTTATTTGGAAAAATTTGATATTTTCATAATATATATAAAACTAGTCTTTCTTTTTAATAAGAAATCATGAATTTGGTAAATTACAAACTTGTAATTTTACTATCTATTTAATGTGAGAAAATCTTATAATTTTTTATAATTCAAAATAATATTCTTTTAATATTTTACACGCTTACAACAAAACCAATAAAACCAAAAAAGAAAGTTAAAAAACAACGCTACACAAATACAGGGCCACAGAAATAAAGATAAAAACTGGGCTTATGCCCTTACAAATTATTACATCAATTAATTAAATAAAATACTGGTGAACTCTGAACGCCGAAAAGCGGTCCATTCAGCAGGCCGAGGCCTTGCACTCAAAAATGCTATTGGCCAGTAATATATTCTAAAATAATTATTTAATTTAAAAATGTAAATAATATGATAAGTCTCAGACTTGGTCTAAGTGTCACGTTGTATTCTAGCTTATGCCTCAACATCCAAAAATTCTATTTTCGTTTGCATTTCGCTAGGGTCTACAGACCGATACGGTCGTTGCCCGAAAATGATACAAAAACCATATTTAAAACCAATAATTCAAGTTGTAATTCGTTTTGCAAAGGCCGAGATTTGGAAATAGTTTTATTCAAACTTTAATATATATTTTACGAAAATTTGGGCAGCACCTCCTCTATAATTGGGACAACCCAATCATAGGAAAATGCCAATCAACACTAATACATATCCCAAACCAGAGATTATAAACCATAAAATATAACCAAAACTACAGAACGTTTCCGAAATAAAATTTGGAAAACCCGAAATGAAATTTTGGAAAACCGAAAAACACAGAACCAATCACAGAAGCATATACAAGATAATCTGGAAAATTCGAACTTAACTCAAAATTCCAAGAAACCACCAAAATCACAAAGCAAAGTCAAATCTACAGAATCACTCCAAAAAAGAGTTTGGAAAATTCGAATCTATGAATCGATCCGATTCCCATAGCGGGATCGGGGACCATGTCATCATCGACACCATGGGAGTAACACGGGAATACGGATGATACCTCGGGTGCTCGGCTAGAGCTCTCAGATGAGTATATAAGGAGGAATCTGTGTGGACAGCGAAAAGCTTGGGACAACACTCAGATCCGGTCGCGGGAAGCGGACAACAAATATCGGCCACGAAAGAAAATGGATCTGGAAAACCCGCGGGGTCACCGGAAGGCCTTGAGTCTGGAACAACAACGGGAAGATACTGGACCAGGGCACGGGGCACGGACAAGCGAAGGGACGCAGCGACGGAGGGGGCCGCCGCTCGGGAAGGATCGGCAGCGGGGAGGCCGCGCAGGACACGGCGCTGCAGGGGGTCGGTGGCCGTGCAGTCGGCCTGGGGCCGCGAGGAAGGTTCGACGGCGGAAAGCGCCGCACAGGGAGTCGGCTGGGATGGGCTGGCCGGGGTGCTGCGGCTTTGGAAGCGGGCGGAAGAGGGTCATCGGGCTTGGGCGGATCGACGTCGGGTCACCGGGGGCGTGGTCAGTGGGAGCTCGGGTTAGGGCTTGGGGCTAGGGCTTAGGAGTGGTGATGATGATGAAGGGGTTGAGAGGGGTTTTAAATAGGAAGGATTTTGGGGGTTACGGGAGGGGAAATATGGAGTCGAGGTGGCGACGGTTTCGGAAGGGAAGGGTGTAGCTGCGGTTAGGAACGGAAAGGAGAAGAAATGTTTTGGCTGGCGGGAGAGAGCTTTAATGAGAGTTTAAGAAAAAAAAATTCTTTTCTTTTAAGTAAGAGAATAGAATTTTATACTTATAAATATATTTAAGGGACTTAAAGATTGGTTTCGGAAAAACCGAAATTGGGTTCGAGACGAGTTTGGGAGGGTTCGCGACGGTCAGATCAAACACTAAAAATTCCAAAAATAGTACTTTTTCTAAAAATACAATTTTTCCTAAATTAACAATTAATAATGATTATAATAAATAATTTAGCTAATATAATTATTCAAATAAATTAACTAAAATTTTACGAGTTTCACAGTCAGGAAGATGGGTTCTATTCAGAATGAACTTTCCACGCAAAAGGGTATTATGCCTACTCCAAATAGGTCAGGGCAAGATCTACCGACCCTACGTATCTCAAGATCCCGACAAGGCAAACTGTTAGTATCTCAAGTAGATGAATAAGTAGCACCCCTGTCAGACTTGTGCACCTATATCAACATGAGCCAATTAGGGTCAACCTTGGGAAAACATAAAATGTATCAAGCGCAACCTGCACCAGTTGCTAACTTGCGTCAAAGGAAGAATTCTGAGATGAAAAATCCTATGACTTATGCTAACCAGCTTAGCACGTCCTTGTACACTCAAGGTATGGGACACCTTAAGAACATAAACCATGTCCCGAATATCGTCAAAGGCTATATTCCTGCAACTTCTTCTCGTCCTGTTAGTGATCTCCGTAAAATCTTGATACAGAAGTGGAAGGTTGCAAATCCATCATGTCCATCGGTAGACCAACAACAAGAACATCACTTCAATCACCACCATGAAGTTGTCATCAAATGTTACTGTCAGTCAGCCAAGCGGTCTGTCTTTGACCGTTTGAACTATGTTCAGACTCCTGAACCTATCCTAGTGGACGAAGATGAACTACTCTATGCTTCTGTCAACATGGCATCTCGAAGCACTAAGGGTGGAAAACATCCAAGACGTAATGCATCCCGCAATCCCAGTCAATAGTACTTAGATCAAATTTATGAATCCAGCGAAGGAGTATACCAATATACTAGATCAAGAAGCTGAGACACAATCGACCAAAAGAATCTTCCTTCCAACCAAGATTCAATCGACAGGACACCCCTATCACTTATTCTGGGGGTAATTTCTTATATGACTTTGATGCTGATAGTAAAAGTTCTGAAAGGACCATCTTTTCTACTAGCTTGTCTTCAATAGCTAGAGAAGTGACTGCTTATGTCGCCACAAAAGATCAAGATGCTTCCAATTCTAACAATCAAGAGCAAATAATTGCTGCTTTGGAGGCTAGTTTGAAGAACATGGCTGAGATGATGACAGGCATGCATGCTGTAATTATGGTATAACATACAATTCCACCGGTTGTGAATCTGATTCCGACTCAAGAACCTGTAATAACATCATCTTCCATCAATATTGATCCGGGGGTACAGTCTCCTCACATTGCTTCCATTCCTGCGCAGGCTATTCCAAGTCAATCTGGTGCCGGGGGTGGTACTTATCATGTAGTATCCCCTCCTAATATATCAAATCAATCTACTGCTCCACAATCAATAGGAGATACCAATGTGGCCATAAAACTTTTACGTACTCAATTTGAAGCTTTCAAATAGAAAGACGGCTTGCAGAAGCTTGGGATTAAGCAACCTTATCCCATAGAATAGGAGGAAGTCTAATTTCCTTCCAAGTATAAACCCCCTACTATTGCTATTTGATGGCAGTACATCAACATGTTAATACCTCAATTATTTGAAGTAATGACCGATCAACTTCAACCAAATGATGCTTTTCTTAATAGAGTATTTATCGGCTGTTTAGCCGATGCAGCATATGACTGGTATCGTAGTTTACCAGATGGTTGTATAACCTCTTTCTCAGGTTTCATACAAATATTCTTGGAATAATTTTATGAGGGAACCTATGACATGACTATGTCTGCTCTCATCAAAATCAAACAACGACATAATGACACTACTGAACGTTATATTTAAAGGTTTCGTCGTGAAGCACTCAAAATACCTCTCGAAACTCCAGATGCTCTGACTATAGACACTTGTAAATCAAACCTTTTGCTATAATCAGCATGTGGACGGGATCAACACTGTTCCAGGACTGGCCTTCCTTCATAGTGAACGCCAAAGTAGCAGAAGAGAGCGCTGACAAGTTTAAATAATTAGGTATTCAAGCCTAATCTTGACAAAGAGAACACGCTACACCAAATAATAGTAGCTGTCAGAACAATCGCAAGAGCAAAAAGACTTTGGCTATTAATCTTAAAGGAAAAGAAGCTCTAGCTATCAATGTATGTCAGCTAACATCTACCCCAACAGCACCACTACAAAAGGCACCACGTCCAAAAGAAGAATACTCTTTTGATAAAGATGATATCATGAGTATCTTTGATTGTCTGATCAAGAGCAATAAACTTTAACTGCCAGAAGCAAAACGGTCAGAGAAAGTTGGTAAGACTGACCATCCTAAATATTGTGTTTACCACAGATTTATTGGACATCCAACTCGAGCATGCTATGTGATCAAGGGTAAAATTCAGGAGATAGTTAATTATGGTGCAATCACTATCAAACAAGATGAGAAAACTGTAACGGCTAACGTCGTCTCTCTACAGTTTGGAGATTTTTTGACTCAACTTGTGCAGGACGGCGTCATCCCCATCCCGAGAACTACTATGGAGATTGTTAATCTTCCACCTGCACGAACCGATAGTCTTGTTCCTCTGTCTACTGATAAAGGAAAAATTATGTGGATCCATCCAGATTTAGTGCTGACTTTGAAACACCGTCTTCCTCAACAAAGTCTAAGAAGGCCACTAAATATAAATTATGTCATATGATTTCGTTGGATGAACATTGCCTTTCACCTCTAACTGCTACCTTCATCTCGGCAGCAGATAATCCTTCTTCTTCTTCCCCTACTGATACAACATTGTCAAAGTCAGAAGCCAAATATCAACCAGCTTTCCATCTGTATAGTCTACAGTCTCGTGAACTAATAACGAAAATGGGATATAATCTACAAACGACCTCTGGTTTAAACTGTGGAAAGGGATCTCCTGTACCTTTTTCCCTATGTCTTTCTCACAACCAATCTTGGGTTGGTTTGGGTTACTGGACACACTCTTCATCTTACAAAATCTTGAAATAAGATCCAGGCAATGATTTGCAATATGGTATCCTTCGAACCTGTATCCGAAGAAGAAGCCTTAACTGGTACCAGATCCGGGAAACCTTACCTAAGAGACTCTTAAGAATGTCAAAAAAATCTGCTCCAGCTCTAGAGGCTCCTCAAGCATCATCTTCTCCCGCTGTCAATGTTCTATCAGCTTCATCACCTCCAGTAGAACCAACTCTTTCCAAATCGACGACAGCCGACAAAGGAAAACAACATATCCGCTTTGACAAAGTATTGAAGAAGTCTCCAGTTCTAGAACTCAAGAAGCCATATTACTTCGATATATTGGCTCAGCTGGCTAATACCCCGACAAGATTATCAATTTTTGAGCTACTCTGTCTTTCGAAGGAAACGTTGAGTGAAGCTTTGATACAAGCTAATACTTATCTAGCACTCCTCAAGAAGCCAGAAGAGGAGCCTGTAACTTGCCTTTATTGTCATAGTATGATGGAGCTGATGCCAAACATCACCTTTACACAAAATGATATGTTGCTGGAAGATAATCATCATGACCGACCCCTTTAGTTCACGGGATATGTCGATACCATGAAGGTTGATCGCATTTTGATCGATCCTGGGTCTTCACTTAGCAGCATGCCAAAGACTCTACTAGATGCATTAAAGATTCCTGTATATAATCTTTCAACAACCATCACGACAATCTTAGGATTCAATTCTGGAAGAAGTGATCCTCTGGAAAAGATTTATCTGAAGGTTCAAATAGGAAATCTTCGTACAAAGGTTACTTTCTACGTGTTCGATAATCATGGCTGGGAAGATCCTTTCTGCATGAGCATAATATTGTACCATCCACTCTACATCAATGCTTCGAATATATAGATGTCAATGGAGAGGTTCATAAAGAAGTAGTCGACCTAAATCCTTTCAGGGGCATTGAAGCGTATTGTACTGACTCTCGGATGTACAAGGAAGAGTTCATGAAGGTTGTATTGGTGATGGATAGCGAGGAAGATGAGAAAGATACTTCAAAAGATATTCTCATGATAATCGTCAAAGGACGTACTACTCGTCCCTCTTCTTCTCAAATGTTGACTATACATCTTTTCTCTCATAACAAATAGCCTCCTGCTGTAGAAAGGGAACAAAAGGAGATCACCCCTTCTTAGCCTCTGGTTATCGGCCTTCGTTGTAAAAAACCTTCACATTCAACTTCTCCTTCTCCTCCTCTGGTTATCAGCCTTACTAAGCCTTCTGTTAAGGCTAAGAATCCTCCTTCTCCTCCTCTGGTTATCAACCTTACTAAGCCTTCTGTTAAGGCTAAGAATCATGTTGTAAATGATGATGTATAAATCAATAAAATAACATCTCATTTATAGTATACTGATGTTCTTTATTATACTCGATGTTATTTAGAAATGCTAGATAACTTCGAACCACTTACCATAGGAGCAGTTCAAGCTTTCCAAAACGAAGTATTGCTCGAACCAATGCAGGACTCCTTCTTCTTAGTTCCTCAGGAAGAAAGATGAACTTCCTATACTTTTTAGTAAAGGAACAGAACAGAAGATCATGCCCAATAATGAAGAAGAAAATCAAGATAACGAAGGACTTCAACTACGCCGTTATAGTCAGCAATCAAGAGATATCATTCAAAAGATGGGCAATAATTTTAAAGCTGGTCTCAATGGCGGTAAAGGAAGGCGAACTCCTATTTCGTCAAATTAAATAAGGGCTTTTCTATCGTATACCTAGTCCTAACCATTCTTCTAGAATCAAATCAATCTTAATTGTGAATGAGTACTTCCTAGTCGCAGGCTTGCAATAGTACGACTAACTTAAGTACTATCACGAACAGACCTACATGGGCCACCAAAAAAACTTGTCACGACCCACACCCGCTTTCAGGATATGAGTTTGTAGCCAAGTCCAGCCTACGCCGCAACATCGTTGGTAGTAGACTGTCTAGGTCTCGATATCAATCTCAAATACAATAAAATCACATCTATTTGATCATTCACAATAACTATTCAAATGCAAATCCAATTATATATCAAAATGACATTCGAAAACAACCCGCTAAATAATTAAATAAAGGAACTATCTAATCTATAATCTAAGGTCGACCTCCAAGATCTCTATCTCCTCTGTATGGTCCATAGCACAAAAGTAGGAAGCATGCCAAGTCACCTGCAACGTCTAGGCAGGAAAGGAACAAAGTACAATCCTATTGCATTTATGTAACTTAATAAAAAATAAAGCTAGATAATAGAGATGCAATGTAACAGTAAAGGGACATGTATATGAACTGAAAACGATAACATATACAAGAAACTACTAGCAGAAACATGTATGAATAAGACAACTGGAAAATGAATATGAACAAGTAAAACAAATCAAACATTACTTTGAAATACCTTTTGACATATGAATGGCTGGGCAAATACGACACATCATACGATGGCTATCACACATTTTGGTACAACTAACTCATACGTGAGGTGTATGACTTAGCTATCAATATTAAACATTCATTGGTGTTTGTTCATACGTCTACTTAGCATTTCCCCTCCCGACTTACTAAACAGTCAATAAACGATCAATGATATAATCAAGCCTATTGTGTCACAATCGTGTCTCAACAAGATACTCAATGAAACACAATAAAAGATAGCATTATAATATAATAAGCACAAAAAACAGTAGTGTACTTGCCCCAAGTTATGCTGTAGTTGATTTATGACTTGATCGTGTTGGCACAGAATAGTCGCATATATCATAGTTATACAAGACGACCTTTAACGATAGAACAAACCGTACGATTGGGTCTGGAACAGTCCGATTAGCTTAGGGTCGATATGAAGTAGTTAGAATCACAAGAAATGGGAACGTATGACTAGTCACGATCATGATAAAAATCAAAGAGAATTTTTTTATCAATAAATATATATATAAATATTGTGGAAAATACTTGAGAACTATATTTTACTAGTTAAAATAGTTTTATATAACTACTTTGAAAATATTCAAAAATTATTTTAAGGCTAACCCTTAATAAGAAAATATATTTATATAGAAAAATGTTTATAAATTATTTACAGTATTCAAACTATATATTTTTATTAGTCAAAAATACCTTTAGATAAATACCTTGAAACCAAGGAAAATCATTTATATATATATACAAGGACCCATATTAAGAAAATATACTATATAAAAAATACTTATACATATACCTACTTTTATAAAGTTATAATGCATAGTATATATATTTATAAAAGCCCCAAAAACTATTTATATATATATTAGTAAGAGAAATATATGTAAATTAACTAAATTATTAACAAACATTTCTACTAAAACCTAGATATTAATATTAGAAAATATATAGTGATATTAGTTGTAAATCAAGATAATAATAACCATTAACTAAATCAAAACCTAACCAAAGCCCAAAACTCCTAATCTGGCCCATGGTCCAATAAAATTATTAACCTAAACAAATGAATTAAACTGAGTCCAGCGCAATACAAATTCTTTTCCTTTCCTTTTCTTTTTTTACTGGCCTATTGGTGGCCCAGCCCATCAAGTAACCCAACCCGACCCAACTCAAATACACTAACCCCCTTTATCCTCAGTGAGGAGAGAGAATTTAATTCTCCTCAACTGAAGAGAGACGAAGAAAAAGAAGAAGAAGAAGAAGAAGAAAAAGAAGAAGGAGAAGGCAAAGAAGAAGAAAGGAAGAATAGAGAGAGAGAGGGAGACTCATAGTGGCTTCACCGCTCGGCGATGATCGGCCGTCTATTGCTACACTGTCATGCCATTTGGTCTTAAGACCGCTGGTGCAATGTATCAGCGGGCCATGAGTACTATCTTCTGTGATCATTTACGAAAGACTGTTGAATGCTATGTTGACAATATTGTTATCAAAAGTCGTCCAAAGGAAGACCACATTCAAGACTTGAGAACTATATTCGATCTATTGCGCCAACATCAACTCAAGATGAATCCCACAAAGTCATTCCTGGGAGTCTCTAGTGGAAAATTTCTTGGATTCTTTATTACCGCTAAAGGTATACACATTGACCATAAGAAAATCAAATCCATTCAAGAGATGCGTCCTCTACGCAACCTAAAAGAGCTACAAGAATTCCAAGGACGGCTTGCGTATATCAGAAGATTCATCTCAAATCTCTCTGAATGCTGTAGACAGTTCATTCAACTCACGAAGAAAGGTGTGTCTTTTATTTGGACTAAAGAATGTCAGCAAGCATTTGAAGACATAAAGCGGTACTTGATGAACCCTCCAGTTTTGGTGCCTCCAGTCTCAGGAATACCCTTCCTGATGTATGTTCGAGCAATGGACCATTCATTAGGTGCTTTATTAGCGCAGAAGAATAAAGAAGGTCATGAACATGCTATCTATTATCTTAGCCATACAATGATTGAAGCTGAGCATCGATACACCCCAGTGAAAAAAGAATGTCTAGCTTTGATGTTCGCTGTTCAAAAGACGAGACATTATATCACTGGCCAAACTATTCATGTTATTTTTAGAGTTAACCCTCTCCTGGTCCTGATGAAGAAGCCTAACACACTCAATTCCAGGCTTGCAACATGGGCCATATTGTTAGCACAATATGATATGGTTTATATTCCTCAAAAGTCTGTTAAAGGTCAAGCCTTGCCGACTTTCTGGCAGCTCATCCAGTTCCCAAAACGTCTAAACTCTACGACGAGATTCCAGACGGAACTTTAGAGTCCAACATGATTTCAAAAGAAATTCTTACATGACATCTATTCTTTGATGGTGCATCCAGAATCGGACCAAAAGGTGCTATTGTTGCTGGAGTTGGAATCTTTCTCGTCTCACCAGAAGGGTTAGCTATTCAAAGAGCTTATTCTTTAGATGAGTCGTGTTCCAATAATATGGCTGAATAAAATGCTCTGCTCATTGGTCTCCAATTGTCTAAACAATTAGATATTAAGTATCTTGAAGTTTACAGAGACTTCAAACTGATTGTCAACCAAATTAGAGGCACATACGAAGTTCGACATCAAAATCTGGTCCTATATCATGATGCAGCAATCAGGATAGCTACTTCATTCAAAGGCTTCTTCATCGAGCATGTACATCGAGCGTGTAATACAGAGGCTGATGCACTCACTAATCTTGTAGCAGTGTTAGCAATTCCAGTAAGAAGGCAACAAATGATCGTCATCACTAATAGAGAGTTATTTTACGTCGAGAATAACTTAAATATTGAAGTGTAATGCCCGTGGTTCGTATTACATATTTTGGAATATGTGTATGTATTTTATCTTGTATTGCATGATTCCTTGCTTAGTTTCTATCCTGGCTTAGGTTATTCTTGGTTCGGGTTGGCTTGGTTCGGTTTGGGATTGCTTTGGTTCATCATGGACCAAAGGGTGAACCCCCTACCTACCACCACCACTACCATTTATTAACCCATTCTTCTTTCTCTCTCTTCATTACTCTTCTTCTTTTCTCCATTACTTCTTCACCTACGAGAGAGAGAGAGGCCTAGACAAGTGCAACTTGCTTCATGGAGGAACTCCAATTTTATTACTTTGTTCTCTTCCTTACAGTATTTTAACGTACCTTAGTGTAAACCCCCATAATTTATAATTGATTTTTTTATAATTTAAATTAATTTTCGTTAAGCATTTCATTAATTATGGATTTATTTACTACTAGTTTAATAGCATAATTAATGTATGTGTGTGTATATATTAATATTTGCGTGCATGTGCGTATTCCTATTTAATAAGGAGTATGATAAAAATCTAGGAATTTTTAGGAATTTATTGTGATTTTTTTAGACAATTTTTAGCTTAAATGATATATATATATATATGTATATATTTTTTTTATATATATATATATCAATATATATATATATATATATATATATATATATATATATATATATATAAATAAAAATATATATATATATATTGATATATATATATATATATATATATATATTGATATATATATATATATATATATATATATTTATATTAAAAAAAAATATATATATATATATATATTTATATTTATATTTATATATATTACTGTTTTAGTAAAAAAAAAAAAAAGAATGGTGCCGGCCCACACCCCAGTATGGGGCGGGCCATTTGCTGAGCACCAGCCGACCGCAGCTTAAGGTGCTGATGTAGTGTTTTGAGTTAAAAAAAATATTAATAAGCATGTGGAGTACTGTTCGTATGAACAGTACTCACTTTTCCCCGCAAACAAGCGGAGCAGCAGAAGAGTTCGGATTCGAACTACTTTAGATCTGCACTATATTAATTCAAATTTTTTTAAAAATTCTTAATTTGATTCATCCCTATCTAGTCGACCAAACCCAGACCTAATTCTAGTACCATGCGGATTTTTAATCCAATTTAAATTCGGAGTTTTAAACACCCTATAAAAGTTTCGAAAATAGGGTTCTTGGAAATTCGTCGATAGAACTTCATCCCGAGCCCAAGCTTCGACTCCAGGACCTCTCCCACACCCCCGCGCTCGACGTCAGCCATCTGCTCGCCGTCGTCGACGACCAGATCGTCGGCCAACTGCTCAAGCCGACCAGAAAACAGGGAACACCCTGTTTATTTCAGAACCCAGGTACCCATATTTCGATTCCGATTTCTTTGAATCTGTTCGACGAAAAGTCGATCTGTCAACTTCTATGCGTAGACAACATAACCATCTCGAAACCCTAGCAATTAGAAAATTTTCTAATACACAGGAAGTCCCGTAAAATTTTTGAAAAAGTAGAGGAAAAATCCTCGAAATAGAACCCGAGAAATCATCCCCAAACCCTGATTTGGAAGGACAATTTTGGCCCGGATATTGAGATTTTGTAGGAAATAATTTGGACAGTCCTAGTTAACCTATATGAGATGGAAACCCATCTGTTACATTAATTTTTTATATAATATACAGGAAGTTACGGATCGATGAACTTCAGAGAAAAACTGTTTTAAAAACACTAAAATTTTTAATATTTTGTCCGATACGACGTACGTCCCGACAGACCGAACGACGTGGTCGTGCGCTATACGCATCGAAAGGCGCGTATGGACGTTACCGACGTGTGGGAACTGACGGAACTCAGTTTCGTCGCGTGTGCGCGACGAAATCAACGCGTATCCGTCGAGATACCCCCGTATCGATGTTTTGCAAACTTGCCCATAACTTCGTGTACAGTCGTCGAATCGAGACGAAACTTGTGCCAACAGGTTCGGATCGAAATTTTGGTCCTGCACGCCAAGTTTGGTTCGATTCTGAGAAGGTCGAATCGGAACCCAATTTTGGCGGGCCCACGATCCACTGAAACGGGCGATTTTGTACATGGCTCCTCGGAATCCAAAACTGGACATACCGTTGAGTTCCTCTCGTCAAACTGAAATCGTAGACATGTAGTTTGACGACTTTAGAGACCGTAGACTTTGGCACGCATTTCGGTGCAAAGCGGGTCCAACGGCGGACATTATTTTGACCCAAAATTACGATTTTGCCCCTGTTCTAGAATTTAACTTTTTGACAGGCGTTTCCTAGGTATATCTTCTTCACCGAGACCATTTTTGATGTTTGTTTCAGAGTTTGGAGTCATCTGTGATTTGTGAGTTTTTGGTGCGGATACTTGCTACTCTTGGACTTGCCACTTTGTACCACCAGACAAGATACGTTGTCACCCTACTCTGTGATTATTATATTCTTATTTTCAGTTGTTATTTTCAGCATTGTTTCGTGATATTTAAACTGTGCGTCCAAGTCACACTTGGGTGAAAGCGACTATATCGGTCGTTCTTCTTACTTTATTTATTCTCTTGCATTGACTTAGTCTAGTGACCACCCACTGACGTTGAGGTATTGGTATATCTCATACGGCCTTGACACTTGCTATATCACGTGATGTGAGTCACATGTAGGACACGTTTCCGCGTAATCGGCTGGCCACCGATACGTATGGAGCGTGCGACGGATAGGAGTAACTGCCAATAGAATTGCATGCTAGAAGACTTGGCAGTTACTAGAGGTTCATGAGTCATGGATGTGACCCTACTAGGCATTAGGTGGGGAGAACAGTGTCCTTAACGTATGGGTCCTTATGCACTTTCCTATTACTGATACTGCTGGCCTCTGACATTCGAGGAATGTTATGCTTTGAGGTCCCTGGTATCCTGATGGGGCCATACCTGAGTTACTGCTACTGAGCCAGATACCCATGCGTTGAAGGTCTGTTCTTAACTGTATTTTCACTGTAGAACTTGTAGGCACCCTATTGCATGCATCTCTTTTCTTTCTATTATATTATCACAGTTATATGGCATGGTATTTTCTTGTATCTTGCTATGTCCCATGAGAACCTGGTTATCTTTCCAGAATTAGACGACTTTCCACAGGAGTACGGAGCGGCTCTAGATCCATCTTACATCGATGACGAGGCAGTCACTACTGATTTCTAGTTTATTCTATATTTGAGACATTAGTGGACATTATTTTACATCTCATTTTCTTTCTATTTTGCGGAGGTTGTACTCTGATCTTGTGAGACTATTTTTCATAGCTGTTTGGAGTGAGTATGTTCACCCGGCTATCTTTTGATACTCTTATTTATTTATTTGGACTTCATTATCTTTTGTGTTGAGCTGTGATGAGATTAGATATGTTACTCTGGCCTGTGATTATTTATTTACAGCTTATGTGCATATATGAGGAATATCATATATTGGAGTGTTCTTTGTATATGTACAGCTGGCATGTTCACGTGCTTGGTCCTACGTAATTTGGGACTGGGGCGTTACACTTAGTACTTGGCATTTTCACTTTCCATGGCTAGATTCTTGTAGATCTAAGTCTATTTTATTTTTGGATTTCTTAGCTTTTGATCTACTTAATCTTGTTATTTCTGAGTTTTGATGGTTCCATGTTGTAGAGAATCTCGTTCTGCCCCATTTTGACCTATGGAAGTTCGGATTTGGACTCCGGATGATGGAGTTATGTAGCTTGAGGACTTGGCCCTCATGGTGTTCTTCTTCTCTAAAATTTTGGAGAAGATGAACTGTGCTTGACTTGACCGCATGAATATTTCATGCGACAAGTGTTCTATTCAGCCGTATGACTGGAAGTTCTTGAGCCGCATGAGAGTCGAACTCATTTAGCCGCATAACTCGCTCAATCCCCAGCCGCATAAATTCTGAAGTTCTTGAGCCGCATGTGACGTTACCCGTTTAGCCGCATACGCCCTCCCCGCTGGCCGCATAATACCCCACTCTTCTCAGCCGCATGAGCTTTGGACCCTCAACCGCATGAGCTGCTGCCGCATGAGATCATTCCTGGCCGCATGCGCTTGACCCTATTAAGCCGCATGGGCTGTTCTCTTTCCAGCCGCATGAGATCATCCCTGGCCGCATGCGCCTGATCCTATTGAGCTGCATGGGCTGTTCTCTTCCCAACCGTATGAGATCATTCCTGGCCGCATGTGCCTGACCCTATTGAGCCGCATGGGCTGTTCTCTTCCCAGCCGCATGAGATCATTCCTGGCCGCATGTGCCTGAGCCGCATGGCTCCCTATAGCCTTGTGTTTTATTATTTGCCCCTGTCTTGTAACCCCTTTATTGTATATTTTTACGCCCATTTTATATTCTTACGCCTTTTGTCCTAAACTTGATAAATCACGATTTGATTGACATGATTGAAATGACAATTGTACATGACATGGTGTGACAAGGAACTAGCACGACCTGATAGTGGCCCGTCGTGGCGCACTCTTGACCAGTAAACTTGACATGATAACCTGACATGATATATCTTGATAAGCTGTTGTGACGGCTACCTGACATAACATGACCTGTATAATTAAACCAGACACCGTGGGCGATTGTGCTTGTACAAATAATTCAGTCCTATCTTGCATCATGTCTAGGAGGGGACTCCTGAGTACCACGGTCATGAGTACCTACTGAAATGGACTAAGGCTAAATAACTAGATTAATACATTAGTCATAAAGAGATCTCCCAGCTACAGGCAATCACGTTACCTGGGCGCGCCTTGGGATCTGTAGCCTGCCGTCGAGTAGGGCACATTTCCAGCACACTGTCATGTGTTGCACCCTTCAAGCTACCTAAGGGTACATGCGTTTCCTGGACGATGTACCCACCTGAATTCAACCCTAATCTTTCAACCCGGGTAATCTGGATGGTCTGCAGGGCTTGTGGCTGTGGAATAATCTCACTGCATCATGCTAGTAACTAGGCCTGTGATAACCCTAGTTAGTTAAAGTATCAAGCCGTAATTCTTGCTTGGCCGTAAAATGATTGGATGGAGTCTAACCAGTCTAGTCTTGTCCTGATTCTGTTCCAGATTACTGCATGACCTGAATGCCTGTATTTATTTTACCGATAAATGGCGAGAATTCCAAGTTCGGTTCAGACGAAGGGTTACAACCCCGATCTTTGTTTGGTTTACGGGTTGTAACCTGGCTATCTGAATAGTTCCATGGTTATCTCATTGTATATCACCATGTGATGCTTTTCTTAACCCTGTCTTATTTACTACTTTATTACTATTGTGCTAATTGTTGGTTTTAGTTCCTAAGTGAAGCTTCTTTTGTGGTACTTTCTCTTTCTGGGATCTGACCCAGCTGGTTTTGTATGGCCAGATTTCGGAGCAGCTCCAGAGGGTCTACCAACCTTCCAGCCTGATGGTGGCAACTAGACGTAACCCGGGCAACGAGTGAGTTTATTTTTGATCTCCCACTTTATTGTAAAAATATTCTTTTGAGGCGTTTAGCCGACGAGCACCTGTTTAGCTCGATTGCACTTACTTACTGTCTGCCTACGGGCTGTAACATGATTAACAGATCCTAAGGTTGATCATGTATGACTAAACTCTTGCTAGTCCTAACATTTTGTAACGACTAGCTTCATGATCAGCTGAATATGTAATATTTGGGACGCCTTATTATTGTATATTTAATGATCATACATCTTGTACCATTTACTTACTTGCTTGTGATTGAGACACTAGGCTTGTTCATGACATTAGGAGACTGTTGGCTTGTAGTAAACCCTCATATATCTAGACAGCCGTGACCGTATAGCGAGATAGAATCCATTTCATATACGTAGCTGGCTATGTCTGCCCCCGCTCTCCAGTATTCTGGTTCTGGGGCGTGACATGAAGTCAACAACTCAAACATGGAATTCAACAATTTGGCTGAAATTTGTATTATTAGTGAAGATTGGAGGACTCCTTTCATAGACTTCGTGGTCCATGATATCTTACCCGAAGATCCTAAGGAGGCCACAACAATTCATCGGTGGTCATTCAGATTCTATTATAATCATGCTACAAAGACACTCTACCGACAAACGTTTGACGGCTTACTCCTATGATGTCTCGCAGGAGAGGAAGCAAAATAAATACTTCGTGAAGCTCATGACGGTGTTTGTGGTGCACATCAACCTGGTCCTAAACTACAGGATCGTATTCGCCGTATGGGCTACTATTGGCCCTCGATGGTATCTGATGCAATCGAGTATGCAAGGAAGTGCCAAGCATGTCAAATCCATGCTGACGTCATCCATCAACCATCAGAATTTCTTCTTCCGACGGCAACATCATGGACCTTTGAAGCTTGGGGCATGGATGTCATTAGTCCTATTAGCCCTCCCTCGTCTCGAGGACATCGGTTCATATTGGCCATAACTGATTATTTCTCAAAGTGGGCTGAAGCAATACCTCTAGCTGAGGTCAAGACAAGCAGTGTTATCAATTTTATTAAGCATTATGTGATCTACAGATTTGGTGTTCCACGGCAAATCATTCATGATAATGGGCCATAATTCATCAGTCAGAAGTTTACTCGATTCTGCAACGACAACAGGATCAATAATATTGCTTCTACAGCTTACAATCCTACAACTAACGGGTTGGCAGAAGCATTTAACAAGACCATAATCAAACTCCTCAAGAAGTTTGTTTCTACCAACAAATAAAACTGGAGTGAAAAGCTTGGAGAATGTCTGTGGGCTTACCGTACTACTGTACGTACTCCTACAGGCTGCACACCTTTCTTTTTGGTATATGGATGCTACGCCGTCTTACCATTGGAAATCTAGATCCCTTCCCTAAGGATTGCCATTGCCAATGAACTCACAACCAAAAACAATGATCGTCTGAGACTTCAGGAACTTGAAGCGCTTGACGAGAAACGGCTCCTAGCTCAACAACATATTAAGTTATACCAAGATCGTCTATTAAAAGCCTTCAACCGTAAAGTCAAAGTCCGAACATTTCAGAAAGGAGAACTAGTTCTAACCGTCAGACGTCCTATGACTATGACGCACATGAGCAAAAGAAAATTCGAAGCGAAGTAGGAAGGACCCTATATTGTAAGCAAAGTTATCTCCAACGGAGCTTATCAATTGACTGGTATAGATGGTCGAATCGCCATGATGTCCATTAATGGCAAATTTCTCAAGAAATATCATGTTTAAAGACAAAGAGATATCAATACAGAGGATCAGAATGTAAATAAAATTTCTTTTATTCATAACTCAGATAGAAGGAAATACATAAAATTAACGAGGACCAGAGGCTTCTTGATTGAAAACATATTTCGCAAGAAGCTCGAAAACATTATTGTCCGATGACACCTGTAGTTCACAAGCAGCCTTCCTCAGAGCTTCTTCCTCGACAGTACTTCCAAGCTCCACCAATTTGGCAAGAATGTCCTATTTTGATTCAGGAACAGCCGAGCTTTCTCCCACTTCTGGCTGAATTGGTGGCAAGGGCTCATCGGAATGAGTGTCGATGGCGACTTCGATCTTTGGGATGGCCTCAGCTTCCTTGGATGCATCCTCGAAAGACATTTGCGATGAAAGGATAGGTGTGGATAACATTCTCAAAAGTTCTGCACTATTTATAGACAGAAAGGCCAAACATTCTGTCTCAGAAATCGAAACAACCTTTCCTCGAAAATACATGCTCCTCCATTCATCCCTTTTTATCTTGTGAGTAGGTATCCGTTTACTGTCTGTCGCGGAAACCAAAACGACCTTCTTTCAAAATGCATGCTTATTCAGTCATCAATCTTTTTAGGCCTACATTTATTATCGTTTATTTACTTTCTCGTAAATAAAGCCACAGATAATAAATACTCAAAATCTTCCGTGGACTCCATCCAAATCATCAATTCTATCTTTTGAAACCCAGCTGTTTTAAAAGATACCTTATCTTTATGATAAATTCGTATTATCAAAGATATGCTCTTTTTAGACATGATACCCTATCTTTGAGTCCTAGCTGGCTTGAAGATCAAGAAGACATCAATAGACTAATGAATTCATGTCCACATTACCTCTGGATTCTATTTTTTATATCACCACATCAAATCAAGTCATAAAGGAGAGAAAAACATTCTTTATTCCTTCTTTAAAAATATAGATACATATTAATGGAATTATATTATATCTCAAATTTTCTTTCTAAATATAACAAATGGAGGTATATTACATCTTTGGATCTTCTTGTTGGTGTCAGTTTCTTGTCGACTCAACCTGAAGCAGCGAGCAAGGCAACAGAATCAAACTCTGGTATTCTCTCTTAGAAAGATGAGAGAAGAACGACATAGTATAACAGCTCAAAGACAAGTTGTTGTCAATACAACTGGTGGAGAAAAGACGACCCTTCGTGAGAAGTAGGAATTAGATCACCCTTGTGATACGATTCCTAATTTTATGTCTCCACCATCCAACTCTCATGTATAAAGGCCCTTCCTACCATCTCGAGGAAGCCCTTTTAAACATCGAGAGTTCTGAGCTCTCTGATGTGTGTGTCAAGGTGGTTCAACTCCATAGCATCCTAGATCACCGGTACCAGTTATGAAGAATCTTGCCAACCGATTTCCCGTAAGAAGTGAACGAGAAGAAGTTAGTGAGTTTACAGAGTTCAATGATCAAATCTGTAAAAAATTACAGGTTGCGTCAAGAATTCTATGTTGCACAGCATCTGTGTTGCACCAGATTTTGTATAGCGCAGCATCAGTGTTGCGCCATATTTGTATGGCACAGCATCTGTGTTGTACCATATTTTATATGGCACAACATTTGTGTTGCGCCACATTTTATATGGCGCAGTATCTGTGTTGTGCCATATTTTATATGGCACAGTATCTGTGTTATGCCACATTTTTATATAGCGCTGCATCGCATCTATATAGCACAACATCTCTGGTGTGCCACATCGCATAACACAGTTTGAATACTATGTGAGTGACAACAACCAAACCCTAAAAAGGGTGGCACGAGTCAGAAGGTGAACCGAACTCTAAAAAGAGAAGGTGCATGATGAACAGATCAAACCAAAAGCCCTAAAAAGGATTTAGTTGATACGATCGATGCATGGATCAATGATCAAAATGCTCACCTTCTATCGCCGGGTTGACAGTCTCTCGTCGTGACGAAGGCGGAACGTACGGACACGCACGTTGCTACTCTCTGCATGATGAAGCATAAGGTGAAGGCTCAGCGAAGCCCTTTCCTTTCTTAACAATGAATCTCCTGGGCGCCATTAGGGTTTGTTGAAGAAGCTTCTGAGTCTGGAAGAAGATGAGATAGAGTGGTCAAAGGAGATCGGGAAGAAAAGAAGGAAATAGGGTTTCAAGAAAGTCACATTGGTGAAAAATGAAAGGCCCAAAGTGTACGGCTATTTATAGCCCAAACAGTTACGCAATCTGTGCTGAAGAATCGGGCTCGAGTTGACTGGCACAACCCAGACAAAATTATTTCCAAATTCAAAGTATTTCAAAACTTTGAAGTAATTTCAAGTTTTGAAAACTTTGAAGGGGGTCTTGTAGAGGCTAAAAATTAAGCTGCGCTGCTCCTAAAGTCATATCATCAGGTTGTGCCAACATCAAGTCTTACAATATCAGGTTGTACAGGAGACAAGTTGCGCGAGCGCCACGTGGTACACTTCTTCGAGAAGCTGTAACGGCATCATCAATGCCTGATAGCTGACAACACGACAGTCGAAGAAAATCTATTCGAATTTCGCGCAACGCAACGCTTGAGAAGATTTTGTCAGCATGTAATTAATGCTAACAGCTGGCTTACATAAGTCATTGTGTGGTACAAGAATTAATCAGTACCGCACAGAAGACCCAGTCAAAGGCGCCAATTGTTGAGTTGCGTCCAGGCGCAATCTGGCTAGTTGGCGCCACCTGATTAACTTTTATTTAGAACCAAGGAGACGTGGCACACAAGCCACCAACTTCGCAGAGCGTGCCCACTATACTGCCCACGACCACGCGTATCTCATTCGAATGATGCCATGTGTCCACAGCAATTAGTGCAACCACTTGTACAAGTTGCTTTATTGCGCCCCCGTGCAACCTGATGAAGTTCGCACAAAGTGATCAAACAGTATCCAGAGTTGGGTGACGTAGTGTGCATACTACTAAATTCGTAGAACATGCCCACTACACTACCCATGACCATGCACATTTCAATTAAATGATGCCACGCATCTACAACAAGTGGTGTAACCTCTCGCACAAGTAAACAGGAGACGCGTAACCTCAAGTATGCACAACCCAGAATAACTGCTAAATAGTTATTTCAAGAACTCTATAAATTGAGTTTCAAATCAGTCTCAAAGTATCACGAATGATCATAATCTCCTGCTAAAGTGCTGTTGCATCCTTCAGAGGCTTGTGTCTTCGATATCACATCGTCCAAGGGATAAAGTGATCGTCTTCTGATCAGATTCCTATAGTTGTATTTCCCAAAAATCAATTGTACTCTTTGTAGTTTTTTTCGGTTTGTAGAAATAGAACTTTTTTTTATTTTTGCAAACAGTGACAGTGTGCTGAAAATGTGTCCTGTTCGTCGGCAGGCTACAAGTCCATTTGAAGCACCCAGATAACGGGATTGCCTGTGGCTGGAAAATCTCACTTTGAACTACTTGATCAATCTAGTTGTTAACCTAGTCAGATTCAGAACAAATCCCTGACCGTGGTAACCAGGTATCCATATCCTAGACATGATACAAGACGAGACATGTAGCTTATACAAGCACAATCATCCACGGTGTCAAGACAAGAGTTACTTAACAAGTTAAGATAGCTATCGCAACAATATATCAAGAATATCATGTTAGGTTACTTATCAAGATTACTTGTCAAGAGTGTGCCTCGACGGGCCACTATCAAGATTATCATGTCATGTTATATTACTTATCTTGTCAAGAGTACGTCACGATGGACCACCATCAAGGATTATCATATCATGTTACTTGTCAAGAGTGCACCATGACGGGTCATTATTTATCATATAAAGCCATATTGTCATGTCTAGTTCATATTAAGAGTACTCGTGTACCAAGAATTCACTTGGTCAAGAGTGCGCCACGGCGGGCCACTGAAGAAGTTATTAGAGAGTGTACATGCCATGCTGAGATCGTGTTCAAGCTCAAAGCACGCACATGGCATATATAATAACATTATTTAATGCTATTAGGGGGACAAACATGGATAAGGTAACACAATTATCCTGGCAAGAAGGGCGTAAAGGATGAAATGGGGTGTCATAGGTAGCATGCGCCTAAGGGCAATATGTATCAAGGAGAGTATACGCCAAGGGTGGTATGCACTGGGAGTGGCATGCGCCTAAGCAGTGGCATGCGCCCAAGACTATATGTGTCATGGAGAGCATGTACTAAGGAAGTCATGCGCCCAGGACTGTATGCGACCAAGCGTGCATGCGTCCACATGATGGGGACTAGCACTACTAAAATCTGCTCAATTAGCGACATAAATTTAGCGACGTTCGTAAAATATTGCTAAATTGTGGACATTAGCGACGTATAATTGAAACGTCACTAACAGTCGCTACTAGAGACGAAAATAGCGACATAACAATTTCGTATATTAGTTACATGAGCTAGTCGTCGCGAAACGTTGCTATGACGTCGCTAATAGCGACTAATTTAGCGACGTTAGTATGAACGTCGCTAAATTCTAATTAAATTAAATTTCCTTCCCCCCGTTTATTCCTTCCTATTTTACTCTCTTATTCTCTCACTTCGACGCTCTCACTCTCACTCTCTCCGGCGCTCTCACTCTCTCCAGCGACTCTCACTCTCTCCGACGACTTTCTTTCCTCTCCGGTACGTGACTCTCTCTCTCTATTTTGGTTGTTGGTGGTTGGGGGTGCTGGTGGCTCGGGGGGAAGGGCAGCTGGCGGGTGCGAGTGGTTGGGGGTGAGGAATGGTTGTGAGGTGGCTGAGGTGTGGGGCAGGGGGGTGAGGGCGGCTGGGGTTGAGAAGGGGGGCTACAGGGAGGGGAGGGTTAGGGTTCGTGTTAGGGGTGGGTGTGTGGAGGGGGGAGGGGCAGGAGGGGGGTGAAGGCGGCTGAGAGGTGATGGTGGGGGGGGGGGGGTTGGAGGGGAGGGGAGGGGAGGGTTATGGTAAGGGTTCGGGTTAGGGTTAGGGGTGGTTGGTGGGGGAGGGGAGCAGGGGGGGTGAGGGTGGCTGGGGAGGGGAGGGGGGCTGGTGGAGGAGGGGTTAGGGATAGGGTTCGGGTTAGGGTTAGGGGTGGTGTAGGGAGGGGAGGGGTACGGAGGGGGGGGGGGGGCTGGGTCAGGGGCACCGATAGTACCAAAAAATCTAATAATTTAGTAATAATTATTTGTTTTCCGATACCGAAAAATCTGATACTCCGATTCGAAACCACCGATAGTGCCGATATTTGTAACACGTAGTTTTGTTGGTTGGTTAATGTCGTCGTCTATTTTTCTTGATCCCGATACTCATAGAATGGTCCCGAGTCATGGCCGTAGGTCGGGTTAGGACCTTCTTGCTACTCGTGGGGTTGGGGGGTCTGCAGCTCGGGGTGGGGCCCCTAGGGGGCTCGCAGCATATATGTATGTATGTAGTATGTAGTATATTCGTTTTAGTTTTGATGTTAATTTATATTTGCAGATATCTAGAAATGGCTATATCCATGTATCTGCTATACCGTTCGTAGATGTACAACCGCATTCGAGATGACAGGTGCGGTATGTGAGATGAATACATCGCCGGAGTAGAACAATTCCTCCAATTCATGAAGGCGTTTCCTCAATCCATGGATGGCATGGACATTAAGTTCCCGTGTGCAAAATGTCAGAACATGAAGTTTCAACCAGAATTGGATGTGACGTATCACTTATACATAAAGGGTTTTCTTTCGAATTACTACCAATGGACCACACACGGAGAGCTTGTACCTTTAGCATTCCATGCGGAGACTTATGTGGAGCATTATGTGGAGCCTTATGTTGAGCCTTATGTGGAGCCTTATATGAATGTCCACAACCGAACTGGTGTCGACAACGAGTACGTAAACATGGTCCTCGATGCTGCGGGGCCTAGTTTCGATCCATACAATCGTGAAGCAGCTGAGGAGGCAGTGAATGCCGCGAAGTTCATAGAGTTGCTGGAGAATGCAAGGACTCCTTTGTACCCTGGCTGTGAGGACCATTCACCGTTAGATGTGATCACTCAGCTCTTGAGCATAATGTCTGACTTTAACATTTTGCAAGAATGCTACAATAGAGTGCTCGAGTTGATTATCAATATCTTGGCGGAGGGTGCCAAGTTACGGAAAGACTTCTACGCTCTAAGAGGATGGTGAGATCCCTCTGGATAGGATATGACAAGATCGATTGTTGTCAGAACGGATGCATGCTTTACTACAAAGATCACAAGGATGCAGAAGTGTAAGGATTCTGTAGTGCTGATCGCTACAAGCCAACTGCTGCAGGCAAGTCTAGAAGACCGACTGCTTCAATGCACTACTTGCCGTTGACGCCGCGGTTGCAGAGGTTGTTCATGGTGAAAGAGACTGCCGAAAATATGAGTTGGTACAAGCGACAACAGACCGAAGGAGTGTTAGATCATCCATCTGATGAAGAAGCGTGAAAGCACTTTGATCGAACATATCCTAATTCTGCTTCTGATGCACGTAATATAAGGTTGGGGCTCTGCTCTGATAGTTTCATCCCATTTGGTCTTTTAGGCTCCCAATATTCATGCTAGCCGGTAATCCTCACTCCGTACAACCTACCGCCTTACATGTGCATGAAGACACCTTACATGTTCTTAACTATTATCATCTCCGTTTTGAACAATCCAAAGAGGAACATCGACGTGTACTTACAGCCGTTGATAGATGAGCTGAAGCAGCTATGGAAAATAGGGGCGTACACGTATGATGCTTCAAAAACAGAATTTTCAGATACGGGCAGCACTAATGTGGACAATCAACGACTTTTCGGCTTATGGAATGTTATCTGGATGGAGCACTCATGGTCGGCTTTCATGTCCGACGTTGCGAGGCATAGTTTCGATCCATACAATCGTGACGCAGCTGAGGAGGCAGCGAATGCCGATACTGCGAAGTTCATAGAGTTGCTAGAGAATGAAAGGACTCCTTTGTACCCTGGCTGTGAGGACCATTCACCGTTAGAGGTGATCACTCAGCTCTTGAGCATGAAGTCTGACTTTAATATGCCGCAAGAATGCTACAATAGAGTGCTCGAGTTGATTACCGATATCTTGGCAGAGGGTGCCAAGTTACGGAAAGACTTCTACCGCTCTAAGAGGATGGTGAGATCCCTCTAGATAGGATACGACAAGATCGATTGCTGTCAAAACGGATGCATGCTTTACTACAAAGATCACAAGGATGCAGAAGTGTAAGGATTCTGTAGTACTGATCGCTACAAGCCAACTGCTGCAGGCAAGTCTAGAATACCGACTGCTTCAATGCACTACTTGCCGTTGACGCCGCGGTTGCAGAGGTTGTTCATGGTGAAATAGACTGCCGAAAATATGAGTTGGCACAAGCGACAACAGACCGAAGGAGTGTTAGATCACCCATCTGATAGAGAAGCGTGGAAGCACTTCGATCGAGCATATCATAATTTTGCTTCTGATGCGCGTAATGTAAGATTGGGGTTCTGCTTTGATGGTTTCAACCCATTTGGTCTTTTAGGCTCCCAATATTCATGCTGGCCGGTAATCCTCATACCGTACAACCTACCGCCTTGCATGTGCATGAAGACACCTTACATGTTCTTAACTATTATCATTCCCGTTTCGAACAACCCAAAGAGGAACATCGACGTGTACTTACAGCCGTTGATAGATGAGCTGAAGCAGCTATGGTAAACAGAGGCGTACACGTATGATGCTTCAAAAATAGAATTTTCAGATACGGGCAGCACTAATGTGGATAATCAACGACTTTTCGGCTTATAGAATATTATCTTGATGGAGCACTCATGGTCAGCTTTCATGTCTGTATTGCATGGACCGTACTAAGGCTTTTCGTTTGAGACATGGAGGAAAGCCATGCTTCTTTGATTGTCACCGGCAGTTTTTGGAGAAAGACCATCCGTACCGTAGGAACGTAACTGCTTTTTGTGCCGGAGCTATGGAGAAGGGCGATCCACCGCCAATATGGTCCGAAGAGGACACATGGGAGCAAGTAAAAGAAATCCCAAGTGCTATTGAAGATCCTACAACGAGCAGCCGCTGCGACGCGCTTTTTTTTCATCGTTTCCAAAACGTCGCTGAAAATGTCGCTAATTTAGGTTGGCGACGTTTTGGCCGAGATTAGCGATATTTTGGAACGTCGCTAATCTGACAAATTTTTGTAGTGAAGGTGTACTTGGAAGAAGGCCAGAACACTATCTTCCTAGGTAAGTGGGCACATAATCAGGGCTATGCGCCCAAGCGATGGGGGAACAGGGTGTACTTGGGCGCATATAAAGGCTATGTGCCCAGGGCTATGTGCAAAGGGCCATGCGCCTAAGCACAGGAAGCTGGGGGCCTAGGGCGCATAAAAATGGCTATGCGCCCAAAGGAAGACTACTATGGGCGCATGGAAATACTATGTTCCCATCACGTTCATCTTCTCCAATCCGAAAACATTTGTGCATAGAACCCATGAACTTCCCAAGTTCACAAATCACTCAAAACAAATCGAAATCCGGGTTTTCAAAGATCTATTTTGAGTAAAAATCAAATTCTCTACAACATGGAACAATCAAAACTTGAAAATAATAAAGTTTGATAGTCAAAACCCAAAAAAACTAAGATTTGAATAAACTTAGATCTGCAAGATTTCATCCTCCAAAACCAAAAATGCTAGGTACTAAAGAGTCTTAGAAGCTTGTTGGAAAGATAATAGAATAATTAAAATAGAGTTCCTCTATGAAGCAAGATGACACTTGCCTAAGGGTTTGGGAGAGAATTAATGAAGAAGAGAAATAAATGAAAGAGTAATGAGGAGAGAGAGTGGAGTTGGGTTATAAAGGGAGGTTTATCATAATGAACCATTTGGCCCAAACCAAGCCAAAATAAACCAAGTCGAGCTTAACCAAGACCAAACCAACCCAAGCCATGCTAGACAAGTCAAGATACGGGTCGAGAATCCGTACACGTATACTAAAAATACGTATAATAGGAAATGGGAGTGGCAACTCTACCCACCTTAAAGGAATTTTGTCCTCGAAGTTTAATCAATAGGCTAGAGATGTCAGGGCAAGCTATACTAATCACAAGCAATTTACGACTAGCAGTCAATCAAGCAATCATTTATACAAGCAAGGAATTAAAATCATAAGGCATAAGGAAGATATTATACCTTATGAGTCAAACAGGTGTGGATATCACGATCGGATATCATCATCATGCTCCCACGTTGACTCACCCAAAGAGTGATGAACCCAAGCAACATGGACTAAACTAATAGTCTTGTCTTTTTAGTATCTTCTCTCTCCGGTCCAATATAGATATGGGTCTTTCTTCATACGAAAGGTTGGTACCAACAACAAATTCCGAATGATCAAGGACATGACTCGGATCCGGGATATACCGTCGCAATTGGGATATATGGAAGATATTATATACCTCACGTAACGACGACGAAAGAGTGAGACGATAGGACACATCACCTACTCATTCAAGAATGTCGAACGGCCCTATATACCTAGGACTAAGCTTTTCCCGCATGCCAAAACGAATGACGCCACGGGTAGGCGAGATCCTAAGGAATACATGGTCATCGATAGAAAACTCGAGAGGATACCGATGAGAATCGGCCCAATGATGCTGGCGATCTTGCGCAACTCGAAGATGATCTCTAACTTGCCTGACCACTTTAATAGTCTAGATAATCATTCTTGGTCCAACCATCTGTCTCTCGCCTACGTTATCTCAGGCTAAAAGTGATCTGCACTTTCTACCATACAAGGCCTCAAATGGTGCCATCTGGATACTGGCCTGAAAACTATTATTATAGGAGAACTCCATAAAAGTAGGTGATCTTCCTATGAACCACCGATGTCAAGCGTACAAGATCGTAACATATCTTCAAGAGTTGAATTGTATATTCTGACTGACCATCTGTCTACGGATGATAAGCTGAACTAAACTTGAGACGAGTCCCCAAGCTCTCTTGAAGACTCCGCCAAAAGTGTGATGTATATCTTGAATCTCTGTCCGATACAATACTAACTGGTACTCCATGCAACCTGACTATCTGTCTGAGGTACATTACTGCAAGTTGATCCGTCGACTGACCAATTCTGAAAGGAAAAAAATGAGCTACCTTTGTGAGTCGGTCAACTATAACCCATATAGCATCTCTTTTAGCTGGAGATTTAGGTAACACAGTTACAAAATCCATAGTGATATGCTCTCACTTCCATTCTGGGATCGGTAAAGGTTGAAAAAATCCAGCTGGTCTTTGATGTTCAGCCTTGATTTGCTAACAAACCAAACAACGAGAGACGAATAGGGCTATCTCCCTCTTCATGCCATGCCATCAGAAATGCTGATGGTATCACGATACATCTTCGTACCACCAGGATGAATTGAATACTGTGAACTGTAAGCTTCTTGTTTGCCATAAAATATAAAAGAACAAAATTATTATCGGAGGACTGGACTTTTACTTCACAATACAAACTCGCTTGTATAAAGAAAGCCTAGGGACGAAAACCTAGGTACAACAGTCTAAGTATAATTGTTTATTTTAGATTCTGGGGGGTGACGATAGAGGCTCGGGAAAGCAACAGCCGCTCTGCCTTACTCCTTAGACGATCGGGTGCAGCTTTTGGACTCTGTAAAAGAACTGACGGGCGTTGATGAAGAAATGCTCTCTCTCTTCAGGCTCTCTGGCTCTCTATGCACGTCTGTCTCTGTATCTCTCTCTGTGTATATGTGTCTCTCCGTATATATGTGTAAGGAAATGGCACCCTGCTATTTATAAGAGTGGAGGGCCTCATTAGGATTTACAATAATTGTCCATTCTTGAAAGTCGGCGGCTAAGGATCATTAAATCTGGGCCGTTCATCGAGATTTGAGCAATAAATATGATTGCATCAAATCTTTTATGGATAATTAATGCTGATTGACATAAATCCTCCTGATTTGTCATGCCAACCTCGGATTCCTCGACACGTGTCTTTAATTGGCTTATTTGCAAATGATCTGATTTGATCCTAATATTTTATTAGGATTTGCTGAGAGATTTCGATCAATCTGATGCCACATGCCCTGCTATCATGCCACGTGTCTGAGCTGCAGGAATATTGGGCCGCATAAAGCTGGCCACGTGTCCAGGCTGCCTAAGAGGGGCCTCCCAAAATATTTGGACCGCATGGTAATGATTTGAGCCGCATGAGTATGAGTGAACTGCATGGAGATGACATTTGTGGGCCGCATGGGGATGGTCTTCGTGGGCTGCATGGAGTTGTCCTTCATGAGCCGCATGGAGCTAGCCTTTGTGAGCCGCTTGGGGCTAGTCTTTGTGAGCCGCATGGGGCTGGTCTTCATGAGCCACATGGGAGAGTCCCCGCTTGGGCCGCATACAACTGTCCACTTGTCAAAGTCGCATGACAGTTTCTGAATCTCGGAAGGTTGTATCAGGGATTTTTGTCGCTTTCCAAGGAATCCTTCATTATGAGGGAGTCATAATGATATCTTCGTGTCAGAACTGTCACCTTGGCAAAGCTGTCAGCCGTCAAGGCATTTAATACAAAAACGAGAGAGTTGTTTGTAGGCCACGTGGCTCCTCTTTGAGCAGCATAGGACTTGTTAGAGCCGCATAGACGCTCGAGCCGCATAGATACTTGAGCCGCATGAACTGTCTGAGCCGCAGGGGGCTCTCTGGCCGCATGAATCCTTCTTTATTCTTTTCCATGCTTCTACAAGACCCCCTTCAAAGTTTTCAATTTACAAAATTAAAATACTTTGAATAAGAAGCATGGCCAAGTATTCTTCTGGCCGCATATGATGTCTCGGTCGTATGGATGTTTCGGCCGTATGGATGACTCGGCCGCATTGAGTCAATCAGCCGCAGGAACTTTAGGGCCGCATAGCTCCTTGCCACGTGTGCGCGTCATTAATTGCCTCGAATTCGTTTTAGTGCCGTCTTTAGGGGAGATCCCAAGGGTCAGCTCATTAAATCTTTTGGATTTTATGCTCTGGGTGAATCTCCTTTATGAGGGAGGGGACGAAATCCGAGGAGTCGATTTCGTCTTTTCTGAGGCGGTTACCAATCTACGTGTTCCCCCCTCTCTTGTCTTCCTATAAATAGGTGGAGTTTGAGAGAGAAAACTTTTTTACTTTCTCCTTCACTTCAAAATTTCCTTACTCCATTATCATCCTCTATTTTAATGGCCAATGGCTCCCAAGAAGACCGTTGCGGCTAAGGGCAAGAAGGCGGCATCTTCGTCGAAGAAGACTGCCTCTACTTCAACCGCGGCCGTTCCTCCGCCGGCCGTCGTGCCCGCAGCTCGCCCTGATATCCATCCTCTCATTGCTGGTAAGGACTTTATGTTGTTTTGAAGAACCCTAACTGCTATGGCTACGTTGCATGCTTTATACAAGAGCCCTTATTTTTATGTGAATCGCATATTCGTCCTATGGTCGAGCCGCGAGCCGCATAAGAATAGCCACTGTGGCCGCATATGCGCTTTGCCAACAAAGCCGTATAAGCTACACTGGGCCGCATAGATTCGCACACATATGTTTTTTTTTCACGTGGTCCGCACGAACTTATCCGATCCCTACGGGCCTTATGAAAGTACCGCCGCATGACCCTTCGTTAAGTGGAACCGCATGAATGTTCTGCTGAGCTTGAGCCGCATGAGGTTTCTGTAAATTGGAGCCGCATAAGCGTTCCCCTGACCCGCATGAGGCTTCAGTGAGCTGGATCCACATAAGTGTTCTCCTGAGCCGCATGAAGCTTTGTTAAGTTGGAGCCGCATGAGCTCGAAAGCACCCATTAGTTCCTTTTTGTCCATCCTTCTAATTTATCTCTTTCTGCCTTCTCCTCAGTGAATTTGTCGGTTAATGCTGCTGGAGAGCTCCTGGTAGGCAGCACCCAAACTGCTCTGGACTATAGGTACAACCATATAGTCTAATACATGGCTGACCAGTTTTCGAGTGACGAGCCCCCGGCGAGATCAAATGCCCTCAAGAATCAGTCTTTCTATTTTCTTAATGCTATGATGAACTTGGGGAAATTAGAAGGGGAATACTTGTGTAGTGCCCCGACCCGCAAGATGCCTTATGATGGATGGTTGGTTCGATGAAGCCTTGTTGGACTTGGGATTATATGAAGAATCGCTTGGAAGGCTATGCGATCGTGGCTGGAATCGTCCTATGAATGTGAGTAGTGTTGAACCCTTCAAAGATCCTTTAGCTTCACGCTTAAAATAAGGATGAATATGCTATGTTTCTAGTTGAGTTTGTTCAATAACACCTTGCATGGAATTTGGAAAGATAATGAAAGATAATAATCACCTGAACGTAAACTGTTGTGGATAAATGAATTGTATGCTTGTATGCTGTTGCGATGAATTACATGACAGGTGAAGGCAAAGTCCCAAATACTTGGGCAGTGAGTATATCGAGCTTTGGCTCAATGAATAGATGGCAAAACAGATGTTAAGACCCAAGAACTGGGCAGTGAGTATGCTTAATTTGCATTCGAATGAATGTATGCTAAACAGATGCTAAGTCCCAAGATTGGGCGGTAAGTACATTGAGTTGGTTGGAAAGATATGGCAAAAGGATTGGGTAACAACATTCTAGTATCCTGTCGCCGATGTAGAATGTTGATCCCACTAAGACCCTGGATGGGCAGATGATAATGTGAGCATTGGCTCAAGGCAAGATGGCTAGATGGCAAAATGGATGAGAATGATGGTTTTGCTTAGTTTTTCTTATCATGCATTATATGTTTTCTTCTTAGATAAGTTGCATATAGTTGCATGGTCATGGACAACTTGTCGACAAGGTAGTTTCCTCGAACGGTATTCCTGGGCCATGGAACCCGGTTCGTCCTAGGAGGAAACAAGGAATGTGCCGACGTACTGGCATCGTTAAACGGGACTTGCAGTGAGGCTAGCTACCCGCACTGAAAGGGCGCCGTTGTACCAAGTAAGACGGTCCAGGATGGCGTGTCGCCAGTGACCTTCATATAGATAGGTCGGGTGCTAATGATGTCTTATGCAGGCAGAGTAAGTTATTACTCAAATACAGGAAATAATGTCGGCTGTTGGTAAGAATCACCTGAATGGTGATAATCATATTGAATCATGATATTGTTTCTATCAATGTCTTGTGCAGGCAGAGTAAGTATTATAAATGTACAGGGATGGCTACACGACCGTAGGTAAGAATCACCAAAGGGTGATAACAGTATGCTTTTAATTATGTTGGCTATGAGATTTGCATGCTTTACTTCTTGTCGGCTATAACATGAAATTGACCCTAAGACAACGAGAAAGACCATTGATAATAATGTTCTGTAACATGATTACTTAGTGCTGTCTTCTTAGGTGAGTTGGGCCAGCACCGCTCGCCAGTACATTGATGATGTACTGACCCACGTTGTGGGCAATATTATAGGTGTTTGCTTGGGGGAAATCCTGTGAATCAGTGCTTGGCATCGATGAATCGGATGGGTGTACAGAAGCTCTTCTTTCAAGACGATGTCTTCTGCTATACGGGACATAATGTATGGAACGGTGGAACTCAGATGTACCAGTGAGATTGTAGCCATATTGGCAAGTTCATTGTAAAGAAGTCGGTATATTCAGTTGTAGCCTAAAGGGCAAGTGTATACATTCAGTCGGCTATTTAAGAGCCTTGTAAACAATTGTAAACTCTGTATCCTGCTGCAAGTCTTGTAATCCATTTTGATTATCAATAAAGAGATACATTTCTTCATAAATTGTGTGACTTCAATTTATCTGCTTGGTTCCGCTGCCTTGTCGATGTTTTCTGAGAATTACCAGGAACTGTAATGGTTTTGCCTTGTACAAGTGAAATCTAGACTTGTACGGCATCACGCCCAGTGGCTTGTTTTCGATCCTCCGGGATCGGGGCGTGACATAATGGTATCAGAGCCAGGTTTTACGTCCTTGGATTCCTATTCGATTTGTTTCGAATCAATGTTGCTACTAAGATGATTCTAAGCTGCTTCCGCGATGATTCAAAGATTGCTTCCGCGATTATTCAAAGTTGCTTCCGCGGTGAATCAAAGTTGCTTCCGCGAATACTCAAAGTTGCTTTTGCGATGAAATCAAAGTTGCCTCTATGATGACTCATAGTGCTTCTGCGATTATTCTGTGTTGCTTCCAAACTATTCTATGTTGTACCCTTGACTGAAAGTCCGTTGATCATTCTAACCTCTCACTGGGTGTTCCATACAATAAGTCTAAATATGTGGGCTGTGATATGTGTGCTTTGTTGAATTTCTAAAAGATACCAAAAAGAATAACAATGATACGATCCGTAAGTTTGTGATGCATGCTGGATGTCTTATGTGTGGGATTCTTTGAAACGATTGTTATGCAGCAATCGACAGTGGGTGATGGCATGGTATGTTGGAACAGAATGTGCATGGATTTCAGTGAATGGAAATCGACCGAATTTTGAGTCGGTATTTGTGGTCAGCATAACCACTGCAGGATGGATAGTCCATGTTGGATGTCGGTTTGATGCGAAGGAATATTGTGTTTGGAATGGCTTAAGCTCTGGGTGGTATATTACATATACCCTTGTCGTGATAAGATGTCCCTTGACCCTTGATGTGTCTATGATTTTGTGATTGCTTTACCTATAAGGTAGTGGGTGGTATCGAATCGTAGCTGAGCTTACGATTGATACATGTTGGCTAGGCGTGTTCCTTGATTGTTAAGTTGGATGACCGTTGTGAGATTTTGATGTGTTCAGATGAACCATCGATAGACCTTGTCGGTTAGCATTAAGTTGGGTAATAAGAGAATTGAGAATATGAAATGATGCCTTGGTTGGGAATGAAATGAGTTTCAGATTCAAGCGAGTACTTGAATCAGTTGGATAAAAGGATGGTAGGCTTGGTAACGATAGTGTGGTGTTGCTATCGAATGATTTTGCGGGAACAACTATGGACCGAATATTGAACGATGTTGGAATTGAGTTAAAGAAATTGCATGTTGGATATCGATAGAACTGATGGTAAGGTTAGACGCTTATCGGGATGTTGCGAATGATTTAGAAGATGCAGAGAGTTGCATCGACGACCGAAAAGTTAGAGAATGGGCTTATGGAATATATGATCTTAGCACGTGGTGCAGTGTGCTTGAAGGAAATTGACGTCCCGAATTAACAAGTTATGACCCTTGAATATTTTGAGGCACAGAGAATGAGTACTTGTCCCTTGATGCATGAAAGAATAGATGTTCCTTACGAGAGTCAGATGGCTGGAATACAAATAAGTATCGAGGTGCAGCGATATGTAATAGACCATGTCGATAGATGATGTTGTCGCATGAATAGCAAGTTTGGTGGAATATAGATTGTTGGATTATGACTTAGCTGATGAGTTATGTCATATACACTAAGATGATCGATATATGATACGAAATGATTGGTGCTATAGAGATTGGATCGGTGCATGAATAGTAAATCTTCTTATGGAATCAGAAGGAGATGATACAAAACTAATATTGATGGTTAACGTGAATTGCTAAGAGATGACTGTGTTGGTGCTAGAAAATTTATAAATGATGCCTCGGAAGAAATATGATTATAGTTGCCTGATTTTTTGTTGGTTAAAAGAGTACGGACCGTATCGATGATCTAAGAATGTGGGAAACAATTATGTCGCGAAGAGACCGTAGGAAGAGATCATAAGTGATAAACTATTGAAATAACAATGTCGGATGATGATTCGAAATAGTTGACCCGATTGAACAGACAATATGAGTACGATATGAGGATGCAAGTCGGATTGAACAAGTGATGCTATATCTATGCAGATGGAAATTGAAAGTTGAATATTCTATTGAGGAGTTTTATATGATAGCTTCGAGATTGACCCATAGATTGTTGGATAGAATTGTCGGATAGATTGTCGGTTGGTTGCCTAGATTGTTGGCTAGTTGCCTAGATTGTCGGTTGGTTGCCTAGATTGTTGGCTGGTTACCTAGATTGTCGGTTGGTTGCCTAGATTGTTGGCTGGTTACCTAGAGTGTCGGTTTGTTGCCTAGATTGTTGGTTGCTTGCTTAAGTCTCAGATTGGTTGGCTATGTTCTTCAGCTGTCCGTGTTGGGAATAAGTTCATAAGATTGGGGTGGCGTCCCATGTCCCTAAGTTGGTCAGACCATAGAGTTGCCCTATGTTGAGAATTGGTTGCCTCTAAGATAAGAGATAAGTATGTCCCTGATAGCTACTCATCTCATATGGGTTAGCTGAATGTCTGGTTTAGCTTAGATTAGCTGACCGTAGAGACTTGATTGTATGTTAAGTTGACTATTGGAAAACCGTAGGATGTCCCTATTGGTGTTGCGTGAGTATAGTTGGAATGAATAAGATGTGTTGGAAGGAAGGCTTTGGAATGGAATAGATATTTGGGAAATTTTGATGTTATAATATTGGATGGGATGACGGATCATGTTGGTTTCGGAAATTGAGTTGCCTTGGTTGAAATGTTGGGAATTGTTAGAACTGGTTGGATTGGTTGATTGATATTGAGCTGCGAAAATTGTTGGTAGTGCTTTGAGATAGTTGGAATAATTTCATTGGCCGGATCAAGATTGAGGATAAGTGTAATGACAGAATTGGATAGTGCATGTAGCCGAGATCGACGAATGTGAATATGAATGACCCTCAGAATTAATGTTGCTGGAATATGATAGTTGCCTATGCGAGAGGATAATATTGTTGGCTTGATCAATACGAAGAAACATTTGAGTACAATGAGAAATATTACTAAAGTGGGATGATGGAACAATTTGAAGGATGGTACAATTTGGAAGATGGATCATGATTGGAAAATTTACAAGTTGCAAACAAAGTATATGGATGCGAACGATGATGAGTACAAGATTTGACCGATGAGAATCGGGGTATCGAAATAAAATGTTGCTATAGGATTTATCAACTTTGGTGGCATGGATGACAATGAACTTGAAAGGAATACTTGACATATCTAAGTCCGAATACTTTGGAAAATGTTAGATCGGTTGAGGAAAATGTCTTGATTTGAATTAGCAACATCTATTGTGTCATCAATTGGTTGGAGTATCGAATAAACAAAGTGGGATTATATGAGATACTCAAAAAGAATTACTGATGTTCGAAAAGGAAGGTACACCGTAGCTCGTTCGTTTTCTCTATCACTGAACTTGGCTAAAGTGCATGTATTTTGGGGACGCCTAAAATATGTGTATGATTCCGACTAAGTGGTATGCTGAATTCAAACGAAGCCACGGAAAGGAGTATCATGTGCTGAGGATTTGCACGAGTGTCGGAGGAAAGATCAAAGATGGTAAACTATGTTGAATCAATTGGGATGTTGTAACGAAATGGTACATTACTTGAAATCATTCGAGAGATTGCGGAGAAATAGTAAATGGTACAAGTTGATCGTTGAGAAGTTTCATGAAAAGTTGGTTGAAGTTTTGGGGATGAGTTTTGTTTTAAGTTTCGAGGACGAAACTTTTTCTGGGTGGTATATATTGTAGTGCCCCGACCCGCATGATGCCTTATGATGGATGGTTGGTTCGATGAAGCCTTGTTGGACTTGGGATTATATGAAGAATCGCTTGGAAGGCTATGCGATCGTGGCAGGAATCGTCCTATGAATGTGAGTAGTGTTGAACCCTTCAAAGATCCTTTAGCTTCACGCTTAAAATAAGGATGAATATGCTATGTTTCTAGTTGAGTTTGTTCAATAACACCTTGCATGGAATTTTGAAAGATAATGAAAGATAATAATCACCTGAACGTAAACTGTTGTGGCTAAATGAATTGTATGCTTGTACGTTGTTGCGATGAATTACATGACAGGTGAAGGCAAAGTCCCAAATACTTGGGCAGTGAGTATATCGAGCTTTGGCTCAATGAATAGATGGCAAAACAGATGTTAAGACCCAAGAACTGGGCAGTGAGTATGCTTAATTTGCATTCGAATGAATGTATGCTAAACAGATGCTAAGTCCCAAGATTGGGCGGTAAGTACATTGAGTTGGTTGGAAAGATATGGCAAAAGGATTGGGTAACAACATTCTAGTATCCTGTCGCCGATGTAGAATGTTGATCCCACTAAGACCCTGGATGGGCAGATGATAATGTGAGCATTGGCTCAAGGCAAGATGGCTAGATGGCAAGATGGATGAGAATGATGGTTTTGCTTAGTTTTCCTTATCATGCATTATATGTTTTCTTCTTAGATAAGTTGCATATAGTTGCATGGTCATGGACAACTTATCGACAAGGTAGTTTCCTCGAACGGTATTCCTGGGCCATGGAACCCGGTTCGTCCTAGGGGGAAACAAGGAATGTGCCGACGTACTGGCATCGGTAAACGGGACTTGCAGTGAGGCTAGCTACCCGTACTGAAAGGGCGCCGTTGTACCAAGTAAGACGGTCCAGGATGGCGTGTCGCCAGTGACCTTCATATAGATAGGTCGGGTGCTAATGATGTCTTATGCAGGCAGAGTAAGTTATTACTCAAATACAGGAAAGAATGTCGGCTGTTGGTAAGAATCACCTGAATGGTGATAATCATATTGAATCATGATATTGTTTCTATCAATGTCTTGTGCAGGCAGAGTAAGTATTATAAATGTACAGGGATGGCTACACGACCGTAGGTAAGAATCACCAAAGGGTGATAACAGTATGCTTTTAATTATGTTGGCTATGAGATTTGCATGCTTTACTTCTTGTCGGCTATAACATGAAATTGACCCTAAGGCAACGAGAAAGACCATTGATAATAATGTTCTGTAACATGATTACTTAGTGCTGTCTTCTTAGGTGAGTTGGGCCAGCACCGCTCGCCAGTACATTGATGATGTACTGACCCACGTTGTGGGCAATATTACAGGTGTTTGCTTGGGGGAAATCCTGTGAATCAGTGCTTGGCATCGATGAATCGGATGGGTGTGCAGAAGCTCTTCTTTCAAGACGATGTCTTCTGCTATATGGGACATAATGTATGGAACAGTGAAACTCAGATGTACCAGTGAGATTGTAGCCATATTGGCAAGTTCATTGTAAAGAAGTCGGTATATTCAGTTGTAGCCTAAAGGGCAAGTGTATACATTCAGTCGGCTATTTAAGAGCCTTGTAAACAATTGTAAACTCGGTATCCTGCTGCAAGTCTTGTAATCCATTTTGATTATCAATAAAGAGATACATTTCTTCATAAATTGTGTGACTTCAATTTATCTGCTTGGTTCCGCTGCCTTGTCGATGTTTTCTGAGAATTACCAAGAACTGTAATGGTTTTGCCTTGTACAAGTGAAATCTAGACTTGTACGGCATCACGCCCAGTGGCTTGTTTTCGATCCTCCGGGATCGGGGCGTGACAACTTGAAGCCCGCATTCTTCTTTGGAGATGCCTTGACTATGAAGAACAGTCAGATTCTGGAGGTGTCAGAGAACTGGAGTTTTGTTTCTAACGGGATGGCGATCTGCATTTCCCAGATGGAGCATCACTTCCCTTTATCCTGGTTCAATATGCTCCCACTGGACCGAAAGATGGAAGATTCTTTAACTCCTATCCAAAGTAGAATGTTCGTGGGAGACATCCATTATAACAATAGCCTAAAATTGGTGTATGCGGGCGAGGTGCACACCAGCTGTTTTGTAATGGGGTTGGCCCCGGGTACGTTCTTGAATGTGTCGGGTCCCAATTTCATATTTTCTACAACCGACACTTTTATGAACCAACTTGCTCGGAAGGGATCCTATCCCATTGGTCAGTTGATGCTTCCCAGCTGGATACATCCGATTCCCTCGTGGACTAATCTGTCTGCGTAGATTTTGTAAAAGTATGCGGCCTTTCTGTGCGAGATTGGTCTTTACTATGCTATTCGGGGCACCAGCCATGGCTTGCCCATAAACAAAAGATTATTTATATCTCCGCTGAAGATGTATAACCGCCGGACGGAGACCTTCTATACACCCGTGGGGGAGATGGGACTTGTGCTCCACGAAATGCACGCGGTCTCCAAGCTTCCTTGGGGGGACGAAGCTTTTGAGGCATATACTCCTACGAATGAGGAGTTTGAAGATTTGGAAAGATGGTATCCAGCTTCGTGGCTCTTTACCAAGAGATGTTGTGCCACTATAGCATATGTCATCAGATAGCCAAAAAGGAAAGCAGCTCGGAAGGGCATACTCCCCACACCAAAGACTGGGTGCGCTATCTCTTCCCGACAGATGCCTCAGGTCAAATTACTTTCCGACGTCCTCGGTCCCGGGAGGCGGTCAAAGCCTTAGTGTCGTCAGCTAAGAGGACGAACACCACTAGTGATACATTGGGGAGTAAGATCGACTTTTTTGGCTATTTTTATTATGACACTTAAGAGTTGTCGGAGAAGGCGCTCCTGGCGGGATTCTTAATGATATGGCTGCAAAACTGTGTAGTCTCGGGCGGAGCAGGTTCCACCGAGCGGATCAGTCGCAATTTTATCCATCCGGCTGTGAAGTTAGTTTTACGAGTCCGGCTAGCTCTTCTCCCGGCCATGGTGTGCAGCATACACCATGGCCTTCGTACTTTAATATCCAAGGTTATTTCTCATGAGGTGATGAAAGATTTTGAACAGACCGAGATGCCCTATCATTATTTGATGGGGTGGCTGTTGATGCATTATCCGTCTTTGATGAGACCGGGCTCTGAAGACGGCATTACTGATGATGAGGCCTTTATTTTTCGCTATCGTAATGAGTCTTGGGAATTCGAGACCATGCGTGCTTGCCGTATGGCACTGGCGAGGGCAAACATGTACAACATTTTTGCGTCTGTCCCTCGTTTTACTGATGAGGAAGTGGCGGCTGTCCATCTTGACGGTATTAGGCCCCCTCAACTTCTGGACGGCCAGATGCTTCTGTGGCTGCGAAATATCCGCCCCGCTCATCTGGTGTATCGCAATCGTAACACTGTCTTTCTGGAACCCTATCTGCCTAGCAGGTTCTCCCGGCAATTTGGGTATAGTCAGCTTTTTCTAGACAGCCCCAGCTCTTGTCTGGGCTTTGAAGGTAGCCTTCTAGACGGCATCCGGGCCTGGCATTAATATGACACATTCCACACCCGTGCCGTTTTCTCAGTTCCCGCTATCAAGGTGTCAGTAGATATCTTGTATATGGCAACTTTGTACCATGTCATGGCGAACAAGGCCCCTGTCGATTTTAACCCATATATCAGTTTCATCGTTGGTACCGGCCTGGATGAGGGTTCCCAGGGGGCCAAGACAAGGAAGAGGAAGAACAGAGTCGAGGTGCCGGATTCGGACTCTGATGCTGCAGATGACGAAGACGACGAGCCTGATGGAGATGACCCTTCCCTTCTGGCGGCAGATATAGGGACGGATCAGCCGTCTGTTTTGCCAGATGAGATAGTGGTTGATCAGTCATCCATTGCACCCGGTCTTGCACGAAAGCGTAGCAGGCGACTTTCTCCTGTCGGCGGCATTCCTCGCTTTCGAAAACTGGCTGCAACCAGACACCGCGGGCTAACTATAAAGGAATGAGACGAAGAAATCGATGCCGCCTCAGAGGTAAATAAGTTACTACCGGTCCTTCCTTTCTTTTAGCTTTGATTTTAATCATCTTCCTTCCCTCTTGTAGGCGTCAGAAGAAGAGGACTCTCCGGTGGTCGAGATCGTGACTCATGATGACGGGGGCTCCGGTGAGCCTGCCCCTAAAATTGTTGAATTCCGTCCAGATGATGCTGATCAGGTTGCCTCTCTCTCTAAGGTGGTCGAGTCAGGGGAGCTGGCCAGATTTAATTTGGAGATCGCGGGTGAGGAGACCCTGCCAGCTGCGAACGAGATGCAGCCTCAATGCTCATCTCTCGCTAAGATAAGCCGAATCTTAACTAACGAGGAGGCCTATCTGCTCTATGATCACATCCTTCGGGTCACATCGATTGATAATTATCGTGGACATGCAGGTCCTGCCTCTACCATGCCGAGGACGGACCTTGTTGAGACAAACTCTGTCGAAGGGGCACTGGCAGAGAGGGGCGTACCTCCTCCCCCTCCGGCTCGTCTTGATGATTCTCTTGCGGGCTCGAGTTCGGCAAGTCCAGTGCTGGGACAATCAGGGCATGGGACAATGGTACTCGTGTCTTCCTCTGCTCGGGCGGCCCAGAGAGTCGACCTCTCCGCCCTGCCAAGCGTCCAGGCTCTTCGGGTGGCAGAGGAAGAGTTGGCCGTTATCCGTGCATCGTTCTATTCGGAAGTCGCCCCTCTGGTGGCCAGTTCTAACACCACTCCTTCGATGCTGTCGGCCACGCTCCCTCTGACGCCGTCCTCTACCGAGGTCCTGGACGAATCTTTACAGGACGTAGTCGATAGCTTTCATCGTCACCTAAAAAAGGGGATATAAGCTACTGTGGACAGAGTGACCTCTTTCGTCTTGGCCCGACAATGCGCCTAGGGCCAAATCGATATCCTTAAGGCCCTTCCTAGTAGGGCAGGGGTGACTGCACTTCTAGAATTGAAATTGCTGGAGATTGATCAACTGGTGGCCCATCTTCAGGTATTGCGATAGGTTGATCTGTCTGCTGCTATTGATCAGGAGCGCGGCTCCCTCACAGCTGCTATAGAGAAGGCGAAGGCAGCTCAGGATAAAACTAGGCCAGCCATACTGAAGGATCTCCGTACTTTGTCTGATCGATATGATCAATTGAGCCATGAGAGTGAAGACGTTATGGCTCGGGAAGCAACTGACTCTCGCGGGATTGCTGACACGCGGGAACATATCCTTGAGCTTCAGAGGAAGTTAACTTTCTTTGAGTCTGAGCTCGAGGCTGACCGGATCGACAGAGAGCTGATTATCCAGGAAGCTGATAATGTCAATAAAGCTTCGGCTGACTTGGAAGCGGCTCTGAAGAAGTTGGATGATGACTGTCGGGCACTCATGGACCTGGATAATGGGGAGCAGTTGTCTCAGGAGGCTGAGCGCCGAGCTAGACAGAGGCTTGAGGGGGGTACTGCCTTGGTGAAAAACTGCCTCTTGGAGTTGTGTAATGCTGAGCTATAGTCGGCCTTTTCTTCTTGTTTTGTTCCTATTTTTTTTTCTTTTTTTGAGAGGGACGTGGTCTCAAAACATGTAATGCTTTTTTCATCTTTCAAATAAAGAGTACTTTCCATTCTACCCTTCATTTGTATTGCTTGTTGTGCCTATTGTAGTGATGTTTGCCCCGCATGGGGGACTTGTTTGTGGACCTGTTACCCATGGCATACCTTGGTTTTAGGTACAGGTAACAAGTTTGACTGGGGATACTTAGAACAGTTCCACGGCAAGGTGGTCGTGGACGTTCCAAATATCGGGATATAGAATGCCATAGAGCAGCTGGGCTCCCGGGGCATGATGAGAAATGACAGGCCTGTACTAAAAGACTTGGCAAAGGACATTTGTGGGCCTATTACCCTTGGCGTACCTCGACTTAGGATACGGATAATAGGATGGAGGGGAACCAACGCACTTACTCAGAGGTAATGAGGACATGGCAAGTATGAGGGTTTTACCGTGGGGTCTTCCTACTCAGAGGTAATGAGGACATGGTAGGAGTGGACTCAACGGAGGATATTTGTGGTCAACAGAGGACATTTGTGGGCCTATTACCCTTGGCGTACCCTGGTTCAGGGTACGGGCAATAAGACGGAAGAGGACCGATATACTTACTCAGAGGTAATGAGGACATGGTAAGTACGGAGGTTTTACCGTGGAGTCTTCCTGCTCAGAGGTAATGAGGACATGGCAGGAGCGGACTCAGCGGAGAATATTTGTGGACCTATTATCCTTGGTTTACTCCGGTTGTGGGTACAGATAATAAGTCAAAAGGGAATCATCATACTTACTCAAAGGTAATGAGGACATGGCAAGTATGATGGTTTCTTCGACGGAGCCTTCCCATTCAGAGGTAATGGGGACATGACAGGAGTGGGCTCAATGAAGGAGGGTACATAGAACGACTCAGAGGTAATGAGGACATGGAAGTTCTATGCAAGGGGTAATTTGTTTTTGGCGGAAGTGAAACGACTCAGAGGTAATTAGGACATGGCCGTTTCGGAAATTTGTGGATCGGTTACCCTTTTTGTGTACTGGGAGTGCGGGTAGTGGATCATGAGGGAGAATCTCTTCCAGGAAGAAAGTTCAGGGGTATGATCATACATGACTTACTATTTGAGAGAATGACCGGAATGTGAGTTCAGAGGCACCAGCGGGTACATAACTCGATAATCTGGAATGCTGAAATATGAGTTCAGCGGCACCAGCGGGTACATGACTCGATAATCTGGGATGTTGAAATGTGAGTTCAGCGGCACCAGCGGGTACATGACTCGGTCATCTGGAATGTGTCGTTTAGACATAATATTTCTTCAGGAACTTGTCGTTGACGGGCAACATGAGCAAGTCTCCATTTTGCTTGGCGAGGCGGTAAGCGCCGTTGGAGAATAAAGCCTCGATGATAAATGGGCCTTTCCATTTTGGCTGGAATTTGCCGGCGGTCTTGTGAGTCATGACCATCGGTCTCCGGACTGCCAGAATGAGATCGCCCACTTGGAATGTTCTGATTTTGACCTTCTTGTTGAAGGCTCCAGAGATGCGTGCTTGGTATAGCTCGATCCTTTGCTGAGCTAGGAGGCGCTTTTCATCTAAGGTCTCTAACTCTTGCAGCCGGCGACGGTAGTTATCATCTGTCGTCAATTGATAAGTGAAGGCGACGCGGAGTGAGGGTATTTGAGTCTCCAATGGGAGAACTGTCTCACTCCCGTATACCAGAAAGAATGGTGTATTCCCTGTGGCTGTTCGAACCGTGGTACGGTACGCCCATAAGCATTCACCAAGCTTCTCGTTCCAGTCGCGTTTGTTGGACGATACAAACTTCTTGAGTAACTTGATGATGGTTTTGTTGAATGCTTTTACGAACCCATTTGCTGCTGGATTGTTTGGTGTCGAAGCAATATTCTGGATGCGGTGCTTGTCGCAGAACCGATAGAAGGCGTGGCTTGTAAACTGCGGACCATTATCGTGGATGATCCTTCGGGGAAGTCCAAAGCGATAGATGACGTGATGCTTGAGGAAGCTGATCACGTTCGAGGTTTTGACTTCTGTAAGCGGGACAGCTTCCGCCTATTTGGAGAAGTAATCTGTGATTGCGAGTATGAAGCGATGTCCTCGGAAGGAAGGTGGAATAATCGGACCAATGATATCCATCCCCCATGCTTCGAATGGCCAGGATGCCACTGTCGGATGTAGAAATTCGGATGGTTGGTGGATGAAGTCCGCGTGGACTTGGCAGGCTTTGCACATTCTTGCATAGTCTATCGCATCTGCTACCATCGTGGGCCAGTAGTAGCCCATTCGGCGAAGACGGTCTTACAATTTAGGGCCAGGCTGATGGGCGCCGCAGACACCGTCATGAGCTTCTCGTACGGCTTTTTTGGCTTCTGCGTTTGACAGACACCGAAGCAATAATTCATTATAGGATCGTCGATACAGCATTTTTGTCTCTGTATCGTAGAAGAATCTAAGAGAACGCCGTCCGATAGAGGTGGCTTCCTTTGGTTTTTTGGGCAGGATGTCGTAGACGACAAAGTCAATGAATGGTTGTCTCCAATTTGGGACATCATCGATTGTCTGAGCGGAATAACTCGCCACGTATTGAACATTGTTTTTGGGGCAGACCAGTTTCTGGCCTATCACATCTACCGATTGATGAGTATGATTTGGTACTGCTAGGGAAGCGGCCAGGCCTGCTAAGGCATCGGCATCGATATTTCGGAGTCTGAAAACGTGCTCGATGAAGAACCCTTCAAACGACGAGATGATGGTGATTGTTATTTGGTGATAGGGGATCATGTCTTCGTGGCGGACTTCGTATGAGCCCCGGATCTGATTGACGATTAACTAAGAATCGTCGTATGCTTCAAGATATTCTACCCCAGCTCTCTTGCAAGTTGGAGGCCAATGACCAAAGTATTGTACTCGGCCACATTGTTAGAGCAGGGTTCTGTGAGAGAATAAGCGCGTTTAATCACCAATCCGGAACGGAAGACTAGCACCACCCCGACTCCGACGACGATGTTGCCCTTGGGTCCCGTTCTTGAAGCATCGTCGAAGAACATTCGCCATATATCATCGTGAGAGGTTGCATGCAAGTCGGCGACCTCATCTGGGATCTCTTCATATATTCTGGACGACTTCGAGCCCGGGTGGGCTGCCAAAAAGTCCGCCAGGGCTTGACCTTTGACAGCCTTTTGCGGGACAAAGATCATATGATAAGGGGACAGCAATATTGCCCATGTAGCGAGGCGAGAGCTGAGTGCCCCTGGTTTAGTCATGAGGACCCTGAGAGGGTTGACTCGTGAGATCACATGTATTGTTTGTCAAGTGACATAGTGCCGCGTCTTCCGAATGGCGAATACCAGGGCAAGGCATTCCTTCTCCACAGCGGTCACTACACCAAAAAGATCCTTTTGGAACACTAAAATTCCATTCCAAATAATTTTAGGCACACCTATATTCCGTGCCTATTTATGGGCTGCCAGATTTGTTGGAACGGAATAAAGGCGTTCCAATAAACATTATTTGGAACGCTTTTATGGTGTTCCAATATTGGAACACCGATAGAGCGTTCCAAAAAAGAGTTCCAACAAAACATTATTTGGAACGCTGTTATGGTGTTCCAATATTGGAAACTCCGATAAAGCATTCCAAAAAAGAGTTCCAACAAAACATTCCAAATTACTTTTTCTCCACTTATTGGAACGGCTAAAAAGAGTTCCAATGTTAGAACATTAGAAACACGTTCCTAAGAAAAGCATCCCAGAATACTTTTTGAGCCAAATTTTGGAACACCTAAAAGGTGTTCCAGTTTTCAATATATATATAAAATATATATATATATATATATATATATATATATATATATATATATATATATATATACACTACCTACATCATTTGAAATTGCACACATGTAGCTTGAAATAATATATAGCTAGCATAAGTACTATGACTTACAAAACTTGTAGCGCTCCAATAAATTTTATTAAAAAAAATAACAATTGACACAATCTTGTAATCATCTTGAGAATTTATAAATGTAGAACTCACAAAAATATAAAATGAAAGTAAACGAACTTCCATAGTACAAGTGCATAGAGAATATATAATGTTAAAGCTACATACACACAAAGTAGCCAAATGTCTTACATAAACATTGTAAGTTTAATACAAGTTGTCTACCACACCAAAAAACAATATCTGGGAGCTGTGAAAATAATTTGAGACTTTGACACTTGATGTTCTTGTTAGTGAGTGTAGGCCCTGGAACTATAATAGCCGAGGAAGCAAAAAATGCGACATCCTGTAAACAATTAAAAGATTGTTAAAAATATGATAAAATAATTTGATCACAATTAAGAACTTAGTCATTCAATGAGGCACATAAAGGAAAAAAACACCACCATGAACTAGTGCAATAGAACATGAAATGAATATGTACTCTAGTTTAGGAGACAAAGAACTATCTTACAATATTAGACTCATTTCAAGTGACTACATTCCAAATTCAAGGACCATAAAATGTCAAGAGAAACTAGCCCCTTCATGTGATATAGAAAATTCACATCTGACATAAATGCACATAGCAAACTATAAAAAAATATATTAGAAAAGAAAATTAAAAAAAACATATACCTCAAACTATATTGGTTACCTCCTTCCTATTGGGTCTACAAGAACGAAGCAGAACTGGACCAACCCATGAACCAAGCATGTCACTGAGGGCCACTTGTACCTCGCTGGATCTATGATCACAGCCTATAAGGCCCGTGAGAGGGAAAAGAAATTAACCAAATTCTTCTCAAAAGAGGGATTCCCCAGTCCACATATAGCTTGGAGAGTTGCTACAACAATAGGTGCTTGTGTTGCTAGTTCTCTCTGCTTCCCTGAACTAATGGCATAAAAGAATAGCTTATATCCATTACAGAGGTCACCCGTATTAAGGGAAAAGAAGATGCAGTTTCACTATAAGAATTAGGAACGTGGATGCAGGAAATCAGCTAGAAAAGTTTGATTTGAGAAGAAAAAGATCAAGATACTAGGTTGATCAAAAATGTGCAGGCTTCAAAAAATAATGTACATGAACTGGTGTTGAATCATGTAGTGAATTTACATAATGAGATTGCAGGATTTTCTCTGGAATATAGAAAGACGATTAAATGGACACTAGCATCTTGTGATAATGAAGGTTTTATCTACAAATGAATGTTGGCTATATTTATTGTAGGATTCAATTGTTGGGCACAAGAATTGATGCTTAATCGATTACAAGGGTCAGAATACAAGTAATGAATTAAAAAAATTGTTGATGTTTCGAGAGCTCAAGCTACAACACAAATTCGTAAAAGAATGTCACTATCCATTATCATTTTCAAACAAGCTTCTTACATTCCAACTACAAATCAACAACTCACCTATATAATTGGCATTCAAAATCACAAGTGGAGACCATCTCTTGAGATTAGCTCATTTGAGAACATCCAGCCAAGCATAAGACCCCTATATTTTTGCCAAAATATGGCACAAAAACTGAGATCAAAGATGATTATTACAAAAGTAACTGAGATTACAAAATAATGTGACCTCACTGCAAACAAAAAAAATGAATAATGGTAAAGAAAGCATACCTTCCAGGAAAAAAATTCAACACATGAAAAGGCTACTAGCCTCGATAAATGAAGTGGAGCTGCACGTTAAAAAAAAAGTTACAGGTTGATCAAACAAATTTATTAGAAAGGAAATATAATTTAGTTGACTTTTTAGGAGCCATATAGCAAAATATAACAGTTGATCAAACAAATTTATTAGAAGGGAAATATATTTTATCAAACAAATTTCTAACTGGACACGGACTTTCCACAAGTCAATGTTTTGGATCTGGACCTTAATCATCTAATCTTCAGGTTGGGTTCAGGTCCATGTCAAATCCTCGACCAAGAGAACCATACCCCAACCTCATCCACCACGAGGTCCGGGGTTTGAAAGAGGTCCAGTTCGGGTAATATTGAAGAGAGGTGTGGAATCTGGTTATTCACTTAAAATATTTAATTATTACCAAACAATCCCAGGATCTTTACACTCCTATCTGTTATGTACTAATTCTGGGTAATAATGTAGATCTGAACAACACCCTACTTGCCTTTTGGGTCTAACTTTTGGAGCAGATCATTGATTCTTTTGACTGGGCAGAAATTCTATGTCAGGTACAGGTTAGAGGACAGAATCATAGTCCTTATAACACATTTTGTCAACAAAATTTCATCCTAAATAACAACCAAGATATCCATATTGCCACAACAGACAAATGGTAGCATACAGTTAACTCTCTCAAATTTAATCCTACATAGTAATAGATCTAAGACAATAAAATTTATTATGCATTCTCCTATGATCTGATTAAGAGAAGTATCTTACAAATTACAACCCATAAGACCTACATCATTATCCAAATTGAATTGCCTCATATCAAATAATCACATATGAACCAAATTAGACAATACTAACAGTATTACATAATGATGCAAGTTGTACAAATTCGCTACGAATATACTAGGCATGACTAGAAGTATTTCGATTGTTAAAAACAATCACTCTAGTTATGCCTTGGAAGATGATAAAGCATTTCCACTGATGCAAGTCTACATGTACGAATACTTTTGCAGATGTGCTACATATTTTATGTGTATTGATGAGTAGGACATCTACAGATTCATAATCTAAAAGTAACTAGGAGGCAGTTAGTTTTGGGAACTGCTATTGCATAGAAATATTTCAAATTAAAGAGACTCATTGTAACCTAGATATTTGTTTTAATTATAGAAATGAACTTTCCAAATGAAATAAGCTTCTCGTTAATTAAAAAACTTAATTCAACACTTAGAAAGAGAAACAATATAGAGTATATTGAGCAAGCAATAAATAAAATGGCCAACCTATCAGTTCTGGTAATTTGGGAACTTCTTTTCTAACAATATCCTTTGCCCCTGTCATGGAATCAACTCTAGCCATCGAGTAAATATGTCTTGAAAGATTTTTACCAGCAAGTGAATCCACAAAGGTGTATATATGTACCTGGAGTTAGAAAACCTGGAGTTCTTGATGTTAGCCTATTCAAATTGATCTTCATTAGATGTATATCAAACAATCCAATCATTAACTTTACCTCATTATAGAGGCCAGATTAACATAATCTAAACCAAAGAAAACTACATCATTTCTAATTATCAGTATGATCATATAATGAGTTGCACTATCTCAAAATTTTGATCCTCAGGCACAGACATAAGGCTTTCACGGGGATCTCCAGATTCAGCTTGGAAATAGTGTAGGCCCTATATAAGTAGTAAAAGAGCTTCAGTGGATGATAATATTTATGAGATACAACTTTGAGGCACTGATATTTTATCTACAACAGAAAATGCTAGTTCAGCAAGAATATATAAACAAATTCAAACTTCTATTCTTTATTTGATTATAATACAGATAAATTAACAAAAAAATGCAAACTCCACAAGAAAAACTCCTTCGATATAAATTTTCCTAGTTGACATAAACCTTGATTTCTACTATATATTCCATATAGTAAGTTATTAGTCAAAAGCCATTATATTCTCTTCAAGTATGACTACATCAATGTAGGTTTTCCCTTTGTGAGATGCAGATTCATATCCAAGCCTGACTAGTTTGTGTAGAAAGTCAAAATTTGTCTAGAGAATTTCCTAGACAACATAAGACACCGCAAAGCAGTTAGCTTTATCCAGTGTTAAATCTGAACATGCAGCAGTAAATCGACAGCTATTCAGACTTCTCAAAATCTAAACCTACAAAAGCCCATCAGAACAAACCAGCTACATTCAAATCAATATAACGTAATAAAATATCCAACCTTGCAATATGAAAGACCGATGTCCAATGTATGATTGAGAACTAGAATTACTAATGAAAACCATTAAAGAAAAAAATTGTTCTCTAATGTTAAAGTAAATTGTCAGAGTACCAACCTCTGAATCAATAAGCTTAAGCGAAAAGGCCAGTTTTTCCAAATCTCCATCCAATTGGTTTGAATCTGCATATAAAAATTGTGATGCATTTACTTGGCCCAACATCTGATTCGGTATAGATTAGCAGATCATGAACTCACCTCTTTCAACTGCTCTTGTCAGATCACTAATTTCACTAGAGATTTTCATATTTTCATCCTCTGCCATACTTATCTTCTTCTTCAGTAGTGCCATGTAAGCATCTGCAACAACTTGTGCAATCATTTCGACATCACAGCTTGAATACTAACAAAAGGGAGTTCAATAATGTAACTGTTGACAAAGAGGCTCCACTCAAGTGTATAGCTTCATTGGCGTGCTGGAGTTTGTGTACAAAATATATAGGAGAATCTTCATGTACAAGTCTGCCTGATTGGGACTGAGGTAGACTACATAGATTCACTGAACCTAACACGCACCCACTAAATTTAATACTCCCTAGTCTATCTCCTCTTTTGGAGCTCAAGATCACAAGTCTGAGCCTAAGAATAGGCCCATTAGATAAAAGAACACGAGCCTAAGCTTAGAGGTATTCGGCTTTTATGTGTTGCCCTCAAAAGAATACAACATGGTTGAAACTTTACTGATAAAACATGTATTTCAAAAGAAGAGTGAGCCGCCTAGCCAAGCAAAATAATAGAATAGATCTCAAGATATGGTTCAGGTGAGTATATTGCATAGTAATGTAGGTTTTATCGACATCTTTTCCTCCATAAAATGCAAAACTATGTAGAAAGAGATCAAGGTGTCGTGTCCCTGCAATGTAGGTGAGCAGAGTGAAAAAAAACTACATGACAGTTGTGACCATTCAAGTGTGATCCTTACTTGCAAGCTTCTTTTCTGTATAGTTAATGGCAATCTGAGATTTCAGTGTAGAGAATCTAAGGAATGAGGTTTAAATTTTCCCCTACATAAGGCCTTCAGAGCTGCTCAAAAGTTTTTACTCCTTTGAAGAGCTCTCTTCCTACTGCCACAAACAACCCCTCTTTTATCTTGTCGACGGCCATGAACACATCTATATTTCCTGATGAAACTTGGGAACAATTTATTCCATTAGTGCTACAAATTCCGATGCATTCATACAACCAGTTAGATATTGTGGAAATAAAGGCTAAAATTTAAAGATGTAGTATATAGTTATAAAGTAATAGTAGGATACCGAGAAGACCTATTGGCACTTTATTTGATAATATATATGAAATAAGAAATAATCATAAGGGTAAGTCAACGTTGACAAAGGTAAAGCAATTCATAAATGTTCATAATGAAACTACCATAGATTTGAGATTCATGACCTAGACAATTAAAATAGAAGCAATGAACCAGAGCTTATGACAATCCCCCACTACCCAAAATACCCTAACACGATCTACAAACTTGAAGTAGCGACGATGAGGACCCTCTGGATAGACCTCATGGTGTGCATGTATTTGGTGGACTGATATCGGTATAGCAATGTCAATACTACACTTATGTGTGTATCCGGGTTCAGTGTCATAGGTTGTATATCAACCTATGTTCGAGTTTGGGTGGTGATCGTGGAAGAAGTGGTATCAGTATGCCAGTGTATAGGTGAGTGTACGTGTATCGGGTAGATTCTAGTGAGAGGTTGCGTGCGTGCAAGTATTAGTTGGTGTGTATGTTCACTATGTTATGCAAGTTCCAGTGTGTACTCAACATTCAGCAGTTTATATCCACCTAATACACTACCACTAGCTGGACCAGTGGTGTAGAGAGCAATAAACTCCTTAATAAAGTGAAGCACTTGCCCCTTCAATTTATGAGTACATGGTCTAACTTCATTGAATAGTTCATAAACAAATAAAATACTACATGTAATATATAATCAAGCAAGTCCACCTATTCTAAAGCTTTTGTTGCCCCAAAGACAATTTCTCATGTAGTATGTCATGTAATGACAATTTTCTGAAGTACTTGTAGACATGTAAGCATTGTCCATTTGTTAAATGTGATTGCATATATGAATTGAGTAAACGATATTTCAAATTTGAAGCATGTATTGAAATATAAGCAGGTAAAGAAAATGTGTCATGCAAATCATTTTTATATTCTGTATTTGAAAGTCCTCAAAATTCGTACTGTCAAAACCAACATTCATATCTCCACTCTAGTAGGAAAACAAAACAAATATACTAGCTTATGAAAATTAGGCAGGATGGTGAAAAATATATTTTTTAGTTCTTAAAATAACAAATTGCTTCCACATGACTTCCAATTAAATATAAAAAAATATTGCTTACTACTGGCAATTTTTTATCATTGTCAAACTTATCGTATATGACAGTTTCATATTGCCGATACATAAAGGATAACTTGGTGTAGCAAAGAAAATATGTCTAGTGATAAGAAATTGGCTTTTGTTGACATACTATATATACCTTTTTTAAGGATAAAGAGCATAAGTTTCTATCATGTTCCTAGATATTTGATAAAAGTAATAATAAACATCCTTATTCCAAGTATGTTTCTGTGGAATTAATCCAGAATTAGACATAACGAAACGTACCTGGATCACAAGTAAAGAAATGAGCATACAAAATATATAAAAAGTGTCGGGGTCATGAATTATGAACAATTTAGCAGACTTTTTGGATGATATTACTAAAATAAATCCATTATGGTGAAGGTGACAATGGTTTTGTCATCTCATAGCAATCATCAGCCATTAGATGCATGCCATGTCATAGGATTTATCCACAAACAATCAACGATTGGATCCTATGTTGAAGAACATAATCTTCATAGCAATCAATTTACAGCAGATAGAGGTGAACAAGAAGCAAGAGAAATTAAAACATAGGCAACATATCAAAGAAATTAAAATTGAAAACACATGTTAAGGAGGGAGGGATAGAGAGGGCGCACTTGATTGCTAGATGGATGACCAAAAAGGGTTACAAAATTGTCTAAAAAGCCTCCCAATAATGAGACAGGTAAGTACTTAAAGACTAACATAACCATTTATTGCATGAATAAAGGAAAATGATCTATGATCAAAAGAAATGCGCCAAAATGTTGTTATTTCCTACAATTAAAGCTTCCCTTTCTTTTCTTAATTCATAATGTTTGAATTAGAAATGTAAACAACTTAAATGCACATTGAGGAAGTGCTACTGACAGCAAATATGGCCAAATTATGTGAGGGGGATAGTCGAGCTTATCATCAAAACTGGTCTCAGCATCCTTATCCATTTTGGACTCATCGCCAACAGTAAGCACCACATGACCTTTCATACCTTCCATAGAATTCCCACTGCCAATAACACATCTTCCTCCTCATCAATCATTTTATCTACCGCAAAAAAATTATAAACTATGTAGAAAGTATACAAAAGAACATCTGAATATTGTACTGCAAGATGTAAAATTAAATACAAAAGGTTGTTGAATTTACAACACTGGAATTCCATTCTTATACGAGATACTGTTGATCTCCTGATCAGCAGAACTATCAAAGCAGCAACTATTTCCTAGCTCAAGCACAAGCTGAGGCCTTTGATCCTAAAATGTAAACAGAAGCTAATTTGGGTGTCCGAGTATTTTAGCTATCCAATAAAACTATTATCCCCTTTTATCAAGATAGTAACTCTTATTAGGTTCGGCGGTTATGTTGCAATCCTGTCATTGGTTTCGATGGTTTGATTGCTATGTCATTTTTATATTTAGTAGTATTTGTGTCAATATTTTTGACGATTTGTATCTTCGTTTGAATTTTATAAATTAATTTTTTTAGATGTTCGGCTTTGTGCACACTGCATTGAAAGACGAAATAAACACCAACAATTAGTAGAATCAAAAAATAATAATAATGAATATGGTCTTAATTCTGACAACCCAGATCCAAAACCTTCTTTCCCACAAGAACCTCATTCCAAAATCTAACTTCTACCAGAACAAAAAGCCACCAAGAGATCAAAACACTAACATATAGTAAAGTCACAGCTTTTTTTCCCATCATCCAGATCATCAGAAAGTACAAGATGAAGTGTATATAAAATCATAGAGCCTAGATCTGATTCAAGACTGTTTCTATCTATAATAATCTTTAGGACATGTTCTTCCACGGCATAAGAGCACAGACGCAAGATTTCAACACCAACATCCATGGGATTTAAACCCTTCAATTTTTTTAGGGTTTCAAAATAATAAGGGCATACAAATACCTTAAGGTACGAGGATGGCGAGATGAAAACGGAGAGACCTGATTGCCGTGGTCCCGTCAACGATATAGACGATGATGTTTTAGACCCAACGCCTGTGATCCGGATAGCCGAGGATGAAAAAAAGAGGACGGCGAGACCAGCCATGATCCAAACGGTCGAGGATGGAGAGAAGAGGATGGCAAGAGAAGGTGAATTTTCCCGCGTGGTTTTCAATTCCCGCCAGAGAGAGGTAGCAAGAGGGAGATGCCAAAAAAAGAGGTGATGCTTGTGTGTGCCATATTGGAGAAAAAGGAGCTGATGCTTTGTTAAGGTCACGTGAGAACACGTGAATTAAATTTTTTAATATTTGGAACGATTTTGGAACGGTTTGTGTATGTTCCAGAATAAATAACTTTTATTAAAATAAAAATAATAATGTTTGCAACGTTTTCTTTATTTTGGCACGCTTTTTGTCCGTTCCAACACCTAGGCACGCTGAATAGGCGTTCCTGATTGGAATATGTCTAGTGTTCCTAATTAGCTATTTTGGTGTAGCGGGTGTATCGGTGCTCTGGCCCAATCATCATTCGACTGAGGTAATATATGGCTTGCTCATGGCCTGCATCATTGTTTTTTGCCAGCAGAGACCCGACGGAATGTTCCATTGCTCGTACATAGAGCAGGAATGGTTTTCCAACAACCGGGGCCGCCAGGACTGGAGGGTTCGACAAATATTCTTTGATGCTGTCGAAGGCACGCTGGCATTCTTTGTCCCATACGAACGAGACGCCTTTCTTCATGAGGTGGGTAAATGGTTGACATCGCCCGGAGAGGTTAGAAGTGAACCTCCTGATGTAAGCTAGACTCCCTTGAAGGCCTCTGAGTTCGCGGAGATTTCTCGGGGGACCTATCTCCATGATTGTCTTTTTCTCAGGATCTACATGGATACCCTGGGCGGTGATGATAAAACCCAAGAACTTTCTGCTGGATACGCCTAGGAAGGACTTCATAGGATTCATTTACAAATTGTGCGCTCGTATCTGGTCGAATACCGTCCTCAGATCCTGCAGATGGTCTCCCTTACAACGACTCTTGACGGCGATGTCATCAACATAGCACTCTACCGTCTTACGTAAGTGGTCTCTGAAGATGATGCTCATAGCTCTTTGATATATGGCACCGGCATTCTTCAAACCGAAAGGCATGACTGTGTAACAGTATGTGCCAATCGGTGTTCGGAATGATGTATGCTTTTCGTCGTCAGGAGATATCTTGATTTGGTTGTACCCCGAGAAGCCATCCATGAATGACATACGTTTGAAGCTGCAGGTGTTGTCAATCATGATGTCCGTGATAGGGAGGGGGAATTCGTCTTTGGGACAGGCCTCATTCAGATTGCGGAAGTCGATGCAGATTCGAATCTTCCTATTCTTCTTGAGGATGGGTACTATGTTGGCAACCCAATCCGGGTGTTGTTCCTCACGAATGAAGCCGCTGGCTATCAGTTTATTGACTTTGGCCTCGATCGCATCCATGATGCCCGGGCGAAAGCGTCGCTGTTGCTGCTTGACTGGCTTTGCATCCGGCCGAATGTTGAATTTATGAAGAGAAATATCGGAATTTAACCCCGACATGTCTTCATAGCTCCAGGCGAACACATCAATATATTCTTTGACAAGTTCCAGCAGCGATTCTCGCTCTTCGTCTGTTAAGCTTTTACTGACGAAGATTGGTTTTAGAGAAGATTCACTGCCGAGGTCCACTTGCATGACCTCATCTTCAGTAGGGGTCTCTCTGTTCGAACCGCTTTTCCCATTGTGTATCCAACTGTTGGGCCCACGGCTCTAACTCGAGGATTTCAGGGATGTCTTCGTCTTCTTCATAAGCATCGGCGAATGCCATGTTGACTGACTGGACTTATCTGAATATGTCTCCGATGCTGGTATCCGAGTCAGAAGTTGGTGACCCGGTTGAATGTGACTGTCAGTCACATTCTTTATCTGAACTCTCAGGGGTCGTTGTGGGTGTTACATACCCTAATCCACATCGAGTTCTGCTATAGTAGTCCCGTGGTTTGCCAGCCGGGACCGGTGGCTTCAAAGGTAATCGTCGTCCAGTACCGTAGTTCAAGCCTGTCATCGTCTCCAGGTCATACCCCTGTTTCTGCATAAGATATTTGGATTTGGGGCTATAAAGATACAGAGGCAGTCTTCCAGCATCTGATCCAAGGTCGACTTCCTCTATGGTGAAGGGATGCGGATCGTCCTTCCGACCGAAGATGATTGGATGGTCCCCTCCCTCGATTATGCGGTAAGCGTCTTCCACTGGAGTAAGCTGGATTGCGGTGTACACATTTGTCACCTGTGTGTGTAGGTGAGTGCCTATACCGTGTTCCATAGTATACATTGTACACAACTAATTGAGCACGAGGTAGTTCAAAGATAGCCCTTTATTGATGAAGTAAGGTATCTTTTCTAGGGGGATTACATCATCTGCGGAGGGAACATCGATGTGAGCAGCCACGTACTTGGCTAGCTCCGGTTCCTCTTCGGCTACCCCCTGTATAAACGAAGACTGAGAGGATGACCTGGACAACTTGATCGTCAGAGGTTCACCTGGTGGAGCAGAGCGTGGAGTTGTTGGCAGACTAGCGACCCCCAGCTTGGTACTCGATGCTGGACGGGGAGTGGTTGGTTCGCTAGAAGTCCCAGACCTTGCATCGGGGTGACGACCCTTCTTAGGAAGGCGTACCGTCATTGGCTTGTCGGAGGGATTAAGCTTCTCCGCTTGCGGCTGGCCGACTCTCGGCAGCATGATTGTCAGTGGCCCTGTTGTGGGTCTTGGCACTTGGCCAGACCTTGGCAGCCGAATTATCATCTGCTCTTCTTGTGCTGAGAGGCTGATTGCATCCTTATGCAGAGTGGCTGTAAGGGGTGCGGACTTGCCAGGTTTGCGAGCTTAGAGATGGATCGTCAGAGGTTCTTCTGATCCTGTGGCTGTCTCGGTACGAGCTTGCACATCTCCTTCATCAAGGTGCCTCTCTGACTTTTTGTATAGGCAGGAGTCTGAGTAATAGGATTCGACCCCTTTGAAGGGATCGATATCGGCAAATTTTGTCCTCACGAAGCCATGTTTGTCGACATATTTGAAGTACTGGTGCAGGTGGAAGGCACGATCATATAATCGTGTATCCACGGGTGCCCCAAGAGGATGTTATTAGAAGTGTCTTCATCTATGACGTAGCATGTGAATTCTGATTGGAGATCGCCAATCTGACACTTCAGACGAATCTTTCCAATTGGGTAGCTCATGCCCGAATTAAAACTGCTGATGGCGGTGCTTGTAGGCGTCAGGCGATGCATTGGGATACGGAGATGATGTAACAGACCCTTCGAAATAATGCTTATGGAAGAGCCAGGATCAATATGCATCCGATCCACCTTTACGTCGTCGATGTATCCAGTGTAGTATAACGGGCGATCGTGCTGGTTGGTTTTAATGAGCATGTCCTGCGGAGTGAAGATAATATTGGGCATCGCTCCCGTACACGCACTGTCTTGGAGATCTGCAGGCGGGTTCTCTCCCGTGAGGTTGACCTGAGCCAGGTATGCGTCGACATTTTGGAGTGCATCGCTCAAAGCCGCACGAACATCCTTTGATAGTCTCAGAAGCTCGTATAATGACAACTTGGCTGGTGTGTTGGCTAATTGTGCCAAGATGTCGAAGTTGTAGGGCTTCTCCAGCCCCTGCGGTGCCTCTTTTCGGATGAATTTATCAAAGCGAGTCTCCTTCGACCTAGGCTTGTCGGTCGTCGGAGGCTGAGCCGGTCCCGGAGCGTCGGTTATAACGGGCTGATGATCTTCAGCTAAGTTGTCAGCCACGGGTCGGGATTGTGCCCCAGACCGCGTGACGACGGCTGTAGCTTCTTCGATATCTGCCGATATTGTGCGGCAGGACCTGACTTTTCCACTCTTCTTCTTGCAAATAGAAGGTGGTGTGGGCTGAGTCACTTCTGATACCAAGTCCGGATGGACCCACATGATCTTTCCTCGTGATATGGTGAGGGGCACTAGACCAGCAGCCTGATCTCGGGGAGGTGAAAGATTAGCAATCTCCATTGTCGCCAGAGGGATGGGGACCACGCCGTCTTGAGTTTTCGTCGGAGGGAAGCTGCCGAATTATACTGACACCATATTGGCTGCGACTGTTACCTCTTCGAAATCGATAGCCAGAGCGTTCGAATCGATGAGATTTTGGATGTACCGTTTTAGTTGGTAGCAGTCGTGTGTGGCATGGTGGACGTAGCGGTGGTAATGGCAGTACTTTGGGTTCTCTATGTCTGTCTGCCGCAGTTCCCGTCTTGGTGGAGGAAGCTAAATTCTGTCTCCTTGTATGAGCATGTCCAAGATGGGTTTGACGTGAACGTCTTCGAAGGAGTAAGTGATTTACGGCCATTGTTTGTCTGTCGGCTTTGGCTCAGGTTTCTGTGCTGTGTCGGTCACCATAGTCTGCTTACCCCTGTTGTCCCGATTGTTGGAGGGGCTACCTCCATTGTCGTTGTTGGTATTAGGACGCTTGCCCTTGTTCTCTTCGTCCGAGATGTACAATTCCAATTTGCGAGCCTTCATCAATCGTTCTTCGGCGCTTGTGGCACTGATGATGAACGTCTTCCAGTCCTTGAATTGACTTTTGCCTATCCAGAGACTGATTGTTGGGAGCAATCTCTTTTGGCAAAGTTCAATCAAAGAGGAATCCGAATTTCCAGACGGCAGTTTCATTGTGGTTTGGAAAAACCGCTCGATATAGTTTCTTGTCAGCTCTTTCTCCCCTTGGACGACGTCTATGAGGGTGGACATTGTGATGTCCTGCCCTACTTCGTAGAATCTCTCCAAGAACATGCGCTTGAAGCCGGCGAAGGAGTGGATGCAGTTGTCTGGCAGGTTACGATACCAGTCGAAGGCGACCCCTTCCAATGCCCCGATGAATAATCGTGTGAAAATGGCACCGTCATGGGGCAGATGGTCGGTCGTGACCTCGAAGTAAGTGATGTACCGACTTGCTGAGGTCTTGCCATCATAAGAATTGATATTGAACGGCTTATATCTTGGCGGAAAGGGGACATCCCTCCATGCAGCAGGGTACGGTTGCCGTATTCTGAGGTCTGGAGAATTTTCTCGAGCGTGAAACATGGCTTGGAGCTCCTGGACCTTTCTTCTCGCTTCGCGGGCCTCATCCACGGCGGTGGGGGCCGTTACTTTAGGAGGATTGTTGCCCGGGTTCGGTGCTGCTGAATACGAGTCCGTATTGACCGCGGGACCCGCGCTTGTTTGGCCAGGCGTCCCTCCTTGCAGAGTTGGAAAGGCCGCTTTGATCTCGTCCACAGACATGACCAAGGCAAGCAATATGGCTTCGAGAGTGTCGATACATTGGCGATCACTGGAACCACCTTGGCTGCTATCTGTCATGAATACTCTCTTTATATGAGAAGAGATGGACGGAGCGGTGGAGGAAGTGCCCTCCGAGTCATACCCCTGTAGCGAGAAGTCATCGGGATATGTGGGAATGTTCTTTTCTGGTTCGGACTCAGAAGGAACAGTACCCCCAGTCTCCGAGTTCACCTCGTCTTGGAAGTTGTAGATGTCCTCGGGGACGTCGGGGTTTGTTGCATCTGATGGGAGAGTTGTTTCCCCCGGCTCATCTTCTTAGGACATTAGATTTTCATGGAGGTTCGGAGGAGTGCTACCCCCAGTCCCAGCAACCCCCTGTGTTGTGGACGAAGAATCTCCCACTGTAGCAGATTTTGTCTTAGAACGAGTACCTTGAAAAACTCCGGTGGTGGGCACCCGCTTAGACGACAGTCTTTTAGTCGAAGTGGTTGAAATCTTCGGGCTGGGAACATTTATCTTCTTCCCTCTTCCATCAGCGGGGACTTTTTGATCAGAGTTGTATAAGACGACAGAAAGTGACTCGTCTTCTGAAGATGGCTGTTGCATTTTTTGAAAGACGGACTGTCGGTCTTCTCGTACCGTCGCATTATTGCAGCAGCAGTTGACGATGACTTGGGTGCAGTAGCATCCGTGGGAGGACTCTTTGTACCCCGATGCGTCTTCTCTTTTCCAGTTGACGATGACTTGGGTGCAGTGGCGTCCGTGGGAGGACTCTTTGCACCCCGATGCGTCTTCTCTTTTCTTACGTTTGTGGAGGATGGCCTCACGCAAGTCAGATGGGTCTGGATCAACCATGTTTGCTCCCTGGATTTTGGGAGACTTTTGCGAACCTCTCTGTCCATTTGCCACCGGGGGCTGGACTCGAATGGTTCTGTTCAACTTTCCATCTGAGGCCCGCATAACAGTATACGGGACGCTCGGATGGTCAGAGACTGGATCAGCGGACCGAGCTTGCCAAGCTCGCGCTGCCCTAGACTTCTTCGCTCTAGTGCGTAAGGGTACATAGTAGGAAGAGTCTAGGTAATGCTGGAGAGAGTCAGACATATCTTTTTGGGAGCACAGGAGATCAGGACCATAAGATAGGCGGTCGAAGACAGAGCCACGCGGGGTAGGCGTTATGCGGCTATCATCAACAATCTTCATGCGGCTGGCAGACGTAGCCGCATAGGAGTTCTTCATGCGGCTGGGAGTCTCAGCCGTATGAGTTTTCTTCATGCGGCTGGATGATCTGGCCGCATAGACTTTCTTCATGCGGCTGGCAGATTCACCCGCATGAGCCTCCTGCATGTGGTTGGCAGATTTGGCCACAGGAGTGTTCGGCTTCTTCTTAGGGCGCATAGAGTCGCTCTTTGCCCTTGCAAGTCCAGCATCATAGTGCTTTCCTCCGCCGAACTTAGGGACAGCAGAGTGCTCTATGGCTCGAAGTGGAGCCGTGCGAGAGTCGCCTTCGCCGTCTTGGGTAGCAGAGAGTACCCCGTCCAAAGCTTGTGGAGGAGCAAATGATTTTGGCCTCCACTCGCAGCGAGCTTTCTTTGTGCGGGTTCGCTTCTGGATCGGGCCAGCACTTCCTTCAGAGAGCATTTCTTCAAACGCCTGTTGGTCGAAGCGGACGACCATCTTCTGTTGCGTGGAGTCAAGTTTGGCTGCATCCGATTGTGTCACCAACTCCTCAACCGTGGAGAAGTTTGTCCCCAGCAGAGTCGCCATCGTGTTTGCCATGAAATATAAAAGGACAGAACAATTATCGGAGGACTGGACTTTTACTTCACAATACAAACTTGCTTGTACAAAGAAAGCCTAGGGACGAAAACCTAGGTACAGCAGTCTAAGTACAATTATTTATTTTAGATTCTGGGGGGTGACGATAGAGGCTCGGAAAAGCGACGGCCGGTCTGCCTTACTCCTTGGACGATCGGGTGCAGCGTTTGGACACTGTAGAAGAACTGACGGGCGTTGATCAAGAAATGCTCTCTCTCTCTTCAGGCTCTCTGGCCCTCTATGCGCGTCTGTCTTTGTATCTCTCTCTGTATCTATCTTTGTGTATATGTGTCTCTCCATATATATGTGTAAGAGAATGACACCCTGCTATTTATAAGAGTGGGGGGCCTCATTAGGGTTTACAATGATTATCCATTCTTAAAAGTCGGCGGCTAAGGATCATTAAATCTGGGCCGTTCATCAAGATTTGAGCAATAAATATTATTGTATCAAATCTTTTGTGGATAATTAATACTGATTGACATAAATTTTATGCCAACCTTGGATTCCTCGACACATGTCTTTAATTGGCTTATTTGCAAATGATCTGATTTGATCCAAATAATTTATTGGGATTTGCTGAGAGATTTTGATCAATCTGATGCCACGTGCCCTGCTATCATGCCACGTGTCTGAGCCGCAGGAAAGTTAGGCCGCATAAAGCTGGCCACGTGTCCAGGCTGCCTAAGAGTGGCCCCCCATAACATTTGGACCGCACGGTAATGATTTGAGCCGCATGAGTATGAGTGAACCGCATGGAGATGGCCTTTGTGGGCCGCATGGGGATGGTCTTCGTGGGCCGCATGGAGCTGTCCTTCATGAGCTGCATGGAGCTAGCCTTTGTGAGCCGTATGGGGCTAGTCTTTGTGAGCCGCATAGGGCTGGTCTTCATGAGCCGCATGGGAGAGTCCCCGCTTGGGCCGCATACAACTGTCCATGTGTCAAAGCCGCATGACAGTTTCTGAATCTCGGGAGATTGTGTCAGAGATTTTTGTCGCTTCCCAAGGAATCTGTCATTATGAGGGAGTCATAATGATATCTTCTTGTCAGAACTGTCACCTCGTCAAAGGTGTCAGCCATCAAGGCATTTAATGCAAAAACGAGAGAGCTATTTGTAGGCCACGTGGCTCCTCTTTGAGCTGCATAGGACTTGTTCAAGCCGCATAGACGTTCGAGCCGGATAGATACTTGAGCCGCATGAACTGTCTGAGCCACAGGGGGCTCTCTAGCCGCATGGATCCTTTTTTATTCTTTTCCATACTTCTACACTTCTGCCATGATCTCTTATTTGATGTCACCACTAGGTACACAAAAATGCCTTCAATATCGAAGTGTACCGTCTTCGTGGATACATAATTCTACTATTCGTCCCGCTTCACATTCTTCCCTAAGCCGCTGAATTTTAGCATTTGTTGATTGAGTTATCTTGATTCTATCCACTATACTGGACTGAACTTGTATACTGGCCATCAGGGCCACATTGGTAGGAAGAACTATCACTATTCCCATCTTCTGAAGATCTGCTAACAACTCAGGTTATACTGTCAGAAAGTAAGCTCCTGCTCTTCTGCTCAACGCATCTACAACTACGTTGGCCTCCCCAGGATGATACTGCAGGTGATGTCATAATCCACCAGTAAGTCTAGCCATCTTCTCTGGCTCAATTGAGATCCTTCTGAGTAAACACATACTTACTCTTGTGGTGGGTAAAAATCTTCACCCGATCTCCAAATAAATAATGCCTCAACAACTTAAGTGCGAAAACCACCACTGCTAAGTCCAAGTTATGGGTTGGATAATTCCTCTCATGATCATGAAGATGACGTAACGCATAAGCTACTACCTTACCATGCTGCATCAAGATGCATTCCAATCCTCTACCGGAAGCATCACAATAAACCGAAAATCCTCTAGTCCTATCCGGAAGCGTAAGAATGGGTGTCGTCATCAATCCTTGCTTCAACTTCTCGAATAAACTCTAACACTCTACTGTCCAAGCAAATTGTACATTCTTGTGGGTCAACTGCGTCAATAGTGCTGAAATCTGAGCAAAGTCTGATACGAATCGTCGGTAATAACTCGCCAATCGTAGAAAACTACGAACTTCTGCTACGATACTAGTTACTGGCCATGTCTCTATAGCCACTATCTTCTAGGGGTCAACTTCCACTCTACCTCTGGTGATGATGTGACCTAAGTATGAAATACGATCAAACCAAAATTTGCACTTGCTGAACTTCGCATACAACTGGTGCTCCCTAAGAACCTGAAGGAAAACTCTATCAATCTAGCAGAAAACTCTCTACCGCTAACTATGATTCGACACGAGAAAAAGACTCTATCTACCCCCACAAGACCATTACCAGTAAGTATATTGAGCCTTACTGATAATGACTCGGGCTCCAGTCCTATCCGTGTTGCGAATCGTGCAGACATAAATAAATGCGATGCACCCGAATCAAATAATACTGATGTTGGAAAAGAGTTGACGAGAATGGTACATGCCACCATCTCACCTGATGTTAATTCTTTTGCCACGGTCAGAGCCATAGCCTCACCTTATCCTCTTGGTGCTGGTCCCCTCTGCTGGTGACCTCTCTGCCTGTTCTGAATCTGAACCTGGGCATATTATTGAGCCTGAGGCAGCAACGTCCTCGGAGGCTGGTATTGCTGCTGCTGTACTGGTACTGGACCCCTAATCGATGGGCAGGTTAAGGTTGATGATAATAAACCGGCTCTATGCGGGAAGGACCCTACCGTGTGATCCGGTGCCCCACAAGCAAGCACAATCCCTATGCTCTATGACACCCTGATACTATATGTCCTAGATTTCCACAATAAATGTAACCCATTGCAGAAGACTGCTTCTGCCTCTGAGGATACGTCGGTATCGAGTGTTGAACCGATGAAACTGTGGTCGTCCTCCTAAGAGCTCCAATAGTCAAAGCCCTAGCTGTCGGGACTGGTGCTGATGACTGGAATATCTGTCCATGGGACCTCTTCCTTCCTCCGGTTCGATCTACTATCCTCTGAGAAGTATACTCATGCCTCTTCGGTGCTCGCAAGATGGCATCAAACATTTGGTGCTTAAACTGCTCTACTGATATAATGATCTCTAGGTGGAGTCCCTGTTGGAATCGCTGTGCTCGGTCCAATTCGGTTGCCACCAAGGTGGGAGCAAACCGACTAAGCCTTGAAAACTCGGCCGTATATCCATCGACCGTCCTTTCCATCTGCTTAAGATTAGTGAATCTCGTCTACAGATCATACCGAGCTACTGCATCGTAGTACTTCGTCTGGAACTTGTCGCTGAATACCGTCCATAAGAAATGCGTCGCTAAACCAACTGCTAGCATGACCCACCAGGTGCGGGCTAAGTCCAACTGTAGGCGCACAACGGCCACCTTCTCTCCCTCTAGAATTCTAGCTGCCTCCAGGATAACCTCTATGTCCTGAAGCCATGCATCAGCAGTGATAGCATCTTCACTACCATCAAAGAAAGGAGGTTTCAGGCGCTTGAAGTTGTTGGCTGCATTGTTCCCTTGGTAACCAACTCTGTCCATAGCATCTTGTACTGTCTGGTACAGGGTATCGCCCCGACGATCTTATGATGCAAGCAATTCTCGGATGAGCCCTACCAGGACTCCATTATTAGGCTCTGCAGGCTGGACTGGCTGAACCGGGGGCTCTGGGTTCCCAGAATATATGACTCGGGAAGCTGCTCCAAAGTGCTGGGCTTGGTCCCCAGGTTGCTGCTGGTTCACTAGAGGTGCTCCACCTTGCTGATCAGTAGGACCAGGAGTAATGCCACCGAATAAATGACATAGGGAACAATAAGGAAGGACCAAGATAGATCGAGGATATAAGCATGTGATCAGGTCAAGATTTTAGAAAGATTAGAAGACACGTATAGAGATCAAGGACGATTGCTGACTGAGACATCTATTCAGTGAAACCCTCACAAATCTTGATTTACAAGACCTGCATGGGCCACCACTTAAACCGTGTCACGCCCCAGAACCAGAATACTGGAGAGCGGGGGACAGACATAGCCAGCTACGTATATTGAAGTGAATCCCACCTCGCAATATGGTCACGGCTGTCTAGATGCGTGAGGGTTTAACTATAAGCCATTAGTCTCTTAATATCAAGAACAAGCCTAGTGTCTCAATCTCAAGCAAGCAAGTAAATGTAACAAGATGGTAGATCATCATACATACAAAGTAAGGTATCCCATACATTACATATTCAGATGATCATGAAGCTAGTCATACAAAATATGAAGACTAACAAGATTTTAAGTCATACAAGTTCAATTCTAGGATTTGTCAATCATGTTACAGTCCATAGGCAGACAGAAAATATAAGCTTTCAACATGAGCTAACACTTGCTCGGCGGCTAAACACCTCAAAAGAATAATTTACAATAGAGTGGGAGAGCAAAAATAAGCCCACTCATTGCCAGGATTGCATCTAATGTTCACCATATGGCTGGAAGGCTACAAGATCCTCGGGAGCTACTCCAAAATCTGGCCATACAAAACCAGCTGGGTCAGACCCCATAAAGAGCAAGTACCATAAGGGAGGCTTCACTTAAGAACTAAAACCAGCATGTTAGATCACAAGGCATAAAAATAACAAAAAAACTGGAGTTATGAGGTAGGGTGATAAACGATTAGATAACTAAAGAACTGTTCCGGTAACCAAGTTAGAACCCTTAAACCAAATAAGGATCGGGGTTGTAACCCTTCACCTGAACAAAACATAGTTTCCGACCAATTATAGATAAGGTAAAGCATAAACAATAACGTGCTGAAGTAACCATGAGCTAGCATTATCTAGACAAGACTAGACTAGACTCCATTCATCAATCATGGCCAAGCAAAGAGTACGGTTTGATACTTTAACTAACTAGGGTTATCACAAGCCTAATTACTACAATATGCAATGAGATGTTCCAACAGTCATAAACCCTTCAGACCTAATCCAGGTTATCCTTTCGCGGGTTGAAAGAGTTGTATTAGGTGACTTGGGGTGCAACACATGACAGTGTGCTGGAAATTTGCCCTACTCGTCGGCACGCTACAAGTCCACTTGAAGCACCTAGATAACGGAATTGCCTGTGGCTAGAAAATCTCACTATGAACTACTTTATCAATCTAGTTGTTAACCTAGTCAGATTCAGTATGAATCCCTGACCATGGTAACGAGGAATCCATGTCCTAGACATGATGCAAGATGAGACATATAGATTATATAAGCACAATCACCCACGGTGTCAAGACAAGAGTTACTTAGCGTTCAGATAGTTGTCGCAACAACATATCAAGATTATCATGTTAGGTTACTTATTAAGATTACTTGTCAAGAGTGCGCCTCGGCGGGCCACTATCAAGATTATCAAGTCATGTTATATTATTTATCTTGTCAAGAGTGCGTCACGACGGACCACCATCAAGGATTATCATATCATGTTACTTGTCAAGAGTGCACCATGGTGGGTCACTATTTATCATATAAAGCCATGTTGTCATGTCGTGTTCATGTTAAGAGTACTTGTGTACCAAGAATTTATTTGGTCAAGAGTGCGCCACGGCGGGCCACTGAGAGAGTTATTAGAGAGTGTACATGCCATATTGAGATCGTGTTCAAGCTCAAAGCACGCACGTGGCACAGATAATAACATTATACAATGCTATCAGCGGGACAAACATGGATAAGGTAACACAATTATCCTGGCCAGAAAGGGCGCAAAGGATCAAATGGGGTGTCATGGGTAGCATACGCCCAAGGTCAACATGTATCAAGAAGAGTATGCGCCAAGGGTGGTATGCACTAGGAGTGGCATGCATCCAAGCAGTGGCATGCGCCCAAGACTATGCATGTCATGGAGAGCATGTACTAAGGAAGTCATGCGCCCAGGGCTGTATGCGCCCACATGATGGGGACAAGGTGTACTTAGAAGAAGGCCAAAAGACTATCTTCCTAGGCAAGTAGGCGCATAATCAGGGCTATGCACCCAAGCGAAGGGGGAACAGAGTGTACTTGGGCGCATATAAAGGCTATGTGCCCAGGGCTATATCAAAGGGCCATGCACCTAAGCACAGAAAGCTGGGGGCCTTGGGCGCATAAAAATGGCTATGCGTCCAAAGGAAGATTGTTGCGGGAGCATGGAAATGCTATGCCCCAGCACTGTTCTTCTTCCCCAATCCGAGAATATGTGTTCGTAGAACCCATGAACTTCCCAAGTTCACAAATCACTCAAAACAAATCGAAATTTAGGTTTTTAAATGTCTATTTTGAGTAAAAATCAAATTCTCTACAACATGGAACAATCAAAACTTGAAAATAATGAAGTTTGATCGATCAAAACCCAATAAAACCAAGAGTTGAATAAACTTAGATCCACAAGATCTCATCCTCCAAAACCAAAAATGCTAAGTACCAAAGAGTCTTAGAAGCTTGTAGGGAAGACAATAGAACAATTAAAATGGAGTTCCTCCATGAAGCAAGATGACACTTGCCTAAGGGTTTGGAAGAGAATTAATGGAGAAGAGAAATAAATGAAAGAGTAATGAGGGGAGAGAGAGTGGAGTTGGGTTATAAAGGGGGTTTATCATGATGAGCCACTTGGCCCAAACCAAGCCAAAATAAACCAAGCCGAGCTAAACCAAGACCAAACCAAGCCAAGCCATGCTAGACAAGTTAAGATACGGGTCGAGAATCCGTACACGTATACTAAAAATACGTATAATGAGAAATAGGAGTGACAGCGATCTAGGGGCAATACCAGGCCTAGTACCAGAGTTTGAGATGGGGCTGCCAGTGCTATTGCTCTGAGATTTATGTTTTTGAATGGTCCAAGTTATATTTTCTGGAAGGGGGGATATCTGTAGCGTTGGCCTCTTTGTTGTGGGTAGTCATTTCGGAGCTGGTAGTAGTACATCTGCCGTAGGGGTGCCGATCCTGAGAGGCGCCTCCTTCCGGGATACTTGAGGGTGACCTTTTGAGTGTTGAATGCTGGGGGACCTGGCCAGGCAGATGATGGATAGCTGTCAAGGTGGATGGGTCGAGCCCCGACCCTCCAGAAGACCCTACGAGTATGGATAAACCAGTTAAACCAACAACAAACAGAGAGGAGACAAAGGGCTTGATTAGGAGTTTGCAGGATGATTCCTCATGACCCAGATGTTTGCAGTGATTGTAGTAAGGCAGAGCTTCTTCAAGAACGCAGGTTTGCCAATAGCTCGTCTACCCCGACAGATTCACCCGAATACGAGAAGGGAGGGGGCAAAAAAGTAGATTTCAATAAACACCCGTGCAACGCTCGACATGGACAAATCCAATGTAGCTTTATCCATTTTTTTGGGATTTTCGATGGCCTTCGCGATCCGAAACAGTACCTCTTCGTTGAATAATATATATATATATATATATATATATATATATATATATATATATATATATAATGCCAAAAGTTGGGCTTTACCGTAAAAATTTTATTTCCAAAAATACCCTTGCGTATATTTACTAATTAAAAAAGATTACTTAAAGTTAATAGGGGTAATCTATATACTACTATATAATGCCAAAAGTTGGACTTCACCGTAAAAATTTTCTTTCCAAAAATACCTTACTTATATTTACTAATTAAAAAGATTACTTAAAGTTAATAGGGGTAAGTAGGTAATTAAGAACGGTGACATTTGGTCTTTATAAATAGTCTTACATGCATGTATCTATACTACTTTATAATGCCAAAAGTTGGGCTTCGCCGTAGAAATTTTCTTTCCAAAAATACTTATGCTTATATTTATTAATTAAAAATATTACTTAAAGTTAATAGGGGTAAGTAGGTAATAATGAAAGGTGACTTTTGGTCTTTTATAAATAGTCTTACATGCATGTATAAAATAATCTATACTACTATATAATGCCAAAATTTGGACTTCACCATGAAAATTTTCTTTCCCAAAAACCCTTGCTAATATTTACTAATTTAAAAGATTACTTAAAGTTACTAGGGGTAAGTAGGTACTTAGGAAACATGACTTTTGGTCTTTATAAATAGTCTTACATGCATGTATAAAATAATAATATAATAATAAGTTTAGAATAATTAATGTGGATGACGTTTAGTCTTCCTAATAATAATATGCTACTATTATGCAACGAAAAAAAAAAAAAAAATATATATATATATATATATATATATATATATATATATATATATAAATATATATATACAGAAATGCTCCAAAACTAGCATGTTGGTTTTGTATTATAGAACCACCATATGTTTCATACGTTGGATTGTTTTATAGAACCACCCGCGTGGGGCCGTGCATATATATATATATATATATATATATATATATATATATATATATATATATATATATATTATATATATATATATATATATATATATATATATATATATATATAAAATATATATATATATATATATATATATATATATATATAAATTATATATATATATATATATATATATATATATGTATATATATAAATATATATATATATATATATATATATATATATATATATATATATATATATATATATATATTATATATATACATATATATATATATATATATATATATATATATATATATATATATATATATATATATATATATATATAAAAATAAAAATATATATATATATATATATATATATATATATATATATATATATATATATATATATATATATATATATATATATATGGTCTAGATCGGGAGCCCCGTTGTCCTCGACCGTTAGATAGAGCGGGCGCACGCACGGCCCCACACGGGCCTCATATATATATATATATATATATATATATATATATATATATATATATATATATATATATATATATATATATATATGTATATATATATATACATACAACCTCCTTCCGAACAAGAGGTGAAAGACGCCACCTTGGCCCTTGACGAGCACAGTGCGCCCAACCTCCTTTCGAGCAAGAGGTGAAAGACGCCTTCTTGTCCCTTGACGAGCACAGTGCGCCCGGACCTAACGGGTTTTTGGGGGTATTTTTTTGCACATACTGGGATATCATCAAGGTGGACATCCACAAAGCGGTCTCTGCTTTCTTCTAGGGAGCTACTTACCCCAGAGCCGTCTCGAGCACCAATCTGATCCTCATCCCGAAGAAAGATAACCCGGAGACATTCCGTAATTTTTGTCCCATCAGTCTTTGCACCTTCACCAACAAGATCATATCCAAGATCATCGCTTCCCGCATGTCAGGTCTTCTACCCAAGATCTTTTCTGAGGAGCAGAGTGGCTTTGTCCGGGGCAGAAATATCCAGGTTAATATCATGTTGGCTCAAGAGTTAATCACTTGCATGACGCTCCCAGCAAGGGGGAACAGAGCTATCAAATTGGACATGGAGAAAGCTTATGACAGGCTGGATTGGCAATTCATGATCTGGGTTTTCAGGGCTTTCGAAATTTTTGAAACTTGGACCAATATCATGTGGAGATCGATCAGCAACTCATGGTTTTCAACGGTTATCAACGGTCAGGCTGACGACTTCTTCAAATCGAGTTGCGGGGTCAGACAAGGAGATCCTCTATCTTCTACCATCTTCTTCATTGCGACGGATGCCTTGAGTAGAAACCTTAATAAGATGGCTTGCACTCCTAACTTCCAGCACTATCATACCGCCAACGGCTGTCCGATCATCACCAACCTGGCATTCGCAGACGATATCCTTATTTTCTCTTCCGGGGATGTCAGGTCGGTGGATGTAGTCCACAACACACTTCAGAGATACTCCAGGTGCTCTGGCAAGAAGGTCAACCCGGATAAAAGTGTTATCTACGCCCACCACAATATCAAGAGAGCACGCGGCTAGCCTCTCCAACACCACCTTTTCCCCATCAAGCATCCCCCATTCCACTACCTAGGATGTCCCCTCGTGTACGGTAAATCCAATGCCGGCATTTTTGAGGAGCTGATCAACCGTATCAGGAAAAAAACTTGAGGGATGGTATAACGCTACCCTATCCCCAGGTGGCAAGATGATCCTCATCAAACACGTCCTCACCTCCATACCCATCTATACCCTGGCTGCGTGTCCTCCCCCCAAGAAAATAATCTCTTCGATTGAAAGCATCTTTAGCAACTTCCTTTGGGGGCACAGCGGCGGCAACGACAAGCATCATTGGGCTAGTTGGGATACCATAGCGTGTCCTACCGGGGAGGGGGGCCTGCGATTCATCAAACTTTCACACATCGTTAAAGCCTTCTCGATGAAACTGTGGTAGAAGCTCCGCACGAGTCAGAACTTATGGACCAGGTTCATGAAGGCCAGGTACTTCAAGGACATCCACCCGTCTATGGCCATCTCAAACAGCAGATCCTCTACAGCTTGGCGATGCATTCTTATTGGGCGTTCTCTTAGCGAACCCATAATGCACCTCCAGGTGGGCGACGGTAATTCCTCGCTATTTCTGGAACGTTGGGTTGGAGACACCTTGCTTTCCAACCTTTCAGCAGCCCCGAGGAACAACAAGATCAAGGACTTGTAGGACCCTACCGATAACGACTGGAATTGGAATAAGGTTCGAGATTCGGTAGGCCTGAGGCAGTAGAGTGCATCCACCGCTGTAGATCGACGATCGGCTCCACCGCAGATAAGCTACGGTGGTCGGTCGAAGCTACGGGATCCTTCTTGGTCAGATCGGCCAGAAGAGTGGTCCAAGGTACTGCAGCACCTTCTCCTACTATTGTATCCTTCTGGCAGACATGCATCCCCAAGAAGTGGTCCTTCCTTATTTGGAGAGTCATTCACAAGATCCTGCCCACCGATGACATTCTCAACACTATTGGGTTCACCCTAGCGTCCGCGTGCGTATGTTGCTCTGATCATCAATCGGAAACAGTCGACCACATCTTCTGTCAGGGGGACCTACCTGTCAAGGTCTGGAGAGTACTTTCCCAGCATTACAGAATGGCTCAAGGGTGTGGTGCTTCTACGACCTCGTAGCGGCCTGATCTTCTGCGTCCCATGGCCACAGATCGTAACAGCTACCGCAAAGTGGGTTATCTGGAAGAATCACAACAATACGAGATATGCAGGCCATCAGTACTCCGCAGACCAGCTAATTTGATAGACCATTCGGCAGTGACGCAAGAGAAGATCCTTCTGTTCGCATAGCCAGATGGACTTCTGTAATTCTCTTCTATCCCTGTCCTAGCCGTTTTGGTTTCCTTTTCTCCCCTTATTTTGGTAGTATACGTGTATAGGCCTCAGCATTTTGCGCCTTGTAGTATACTTGTACAGGTTTTGACTTTTTGAGCCTTTTTGAATAAAATATGGAGTATTTTTAATATATATATATATATATATATATATATATATATATATATATATATATATATATATATATATATATATATACGGCTAAATTACAACTTGATACCCTCAACTATCACGGTTTTTAACTTGATACCCTCAACTTTTATAGGTACTAACTTTATACCCTATCTCAACTTATATTTCTAACTTGATACCGAATTTTTTTATTCCTAAACTACCCACCTCTCCCCTTCCCCCGAGGCCATCCTCCTCCCCTCCCCCACCGGCGACCACCCCCACTACCCGCCCCCGACCACCCCCTTACACCCTCCCCCAAAGGCGACCATCGCCCCTATCTCCCCCCCTCCGGCTGCACCCCAAGCGCCGTCTTACACTGCCCCGTGTGCCGCCGCCTGCTTGCGCCGCTGTCCGCTGCCACCACAGCCGGAGAGAGAGGAGGTAGGGGTTTGGGAGAGAAGGAAGGGACAATTTGGTCCAATTTTTTTCAGGGTATCAAGTTAATACCTATAAAGGTTGAGGGTATCAAATTGAAAAAACCGTAATAGTTGAGAGTATCAAGTTGTAATTTAGCCTACATTATATATATATATATATAAAATATATATATATATATATATATATATATATATATATAATATATATATATATATAAAATATATATATATATATAAAAAATATATATATATAAAATATGTATATATATATATATAATATATATATATATATTTTTTTTATATATATATATATAATATGTATATATATATATATAATATACGAGGAGAGATATAACTTTCTTGGTTAGGAGGCCGGTATCTGGGAACTGCGAGGGAGGTATGGCATGCAACGCAGTGTGCACAAAGTCTCCTGCATTATGCCGGGCATAGCATATATATTGTCATGTTGTGTTGTTAAATGATACTTAGCATGAAACCCAAAAAGATTAATAATCACATGGCTAATAAATTGTTGTGAATCAAATGATGAATAGTTTATTGTTGTAAGGACGTTTGGACTACAAAGTCCCAAGAATTAGGTAGTGTGTATATCGCTACAGCTCGAAGGATATATGATGACATAGATGATAAGTCCCTATATTTGGTAGGGATGTCCCTGGATTGGGCAAGATAAGTTCCTGTATTGGGCAAAAAAGTCCCTTGATTGGGCAAAATAAGTCCCTGGATTGGACTTTTGGTATTGTGAGCTACGGCTTCTAAACCCCCAGAAATTATAAATATATTTTTTAATTTGTCTTAATATTTATATATGTAAAACAATATTTATTACTTATATATATTTTTGGTATTTTTACCGACATTGTTCACACCAAAAAGTGAGTATCGCTACATAAAGCTTTGCTTGTCTTGAGATGAGCACATGAGATGTGGTGGAGCACATGGGTGCCATGTGGGGGTATTTTCTAGTAGGAAAAATTATTAACTCCTCAAGGAAGCATTTATGCTTTTTGTCATGATCATGGAATTATTTCCTTGGGAGCTAAGCTACGAAGGGGCTTAGCGACTCAGACTCGGGCTCGGGCTCGTGCTTGGACTTGGCTCAGGCGCAAAGTGACGCTTTGTTGGCATGCTTTGCACTTAGCATCGGCACTTTGTTCGTTGTCATTGTGCTCGTACGCTCGTCTTATACGTGAGTCGCAAGTGTTAGACACATGGACGGGTGCATACACGTATGCACACATGCACCGATGCGGGGCTGCATGCCTGTACTGCTATGCTGCTGCATGTATGCAGGCTTGTGCACTGCGCTGATTGGCGGTTGCACGGACAGGTGCATGGGCTGACGGGCTGGTGTGCACGTGAGAGATGTTGGCAGTTAATTGTTGGAAGATTTAAGCGATTATGGAAAGATTGAGTCAATTATTCATATTCATTTTTTGTGGGATTTGAATTTAATTCAGTTATATCTTTCCATTGTTCGCTCCTATCTTTTAGCAATCAGTTGGCGATCAGGGTTAGGGTTAGGGCTTCCTTCCAACTTTATAAATACTCTCTTTATGCCACCTTTAAGAACTAATTTCAAAATTAAGAGACGAAAAGAGTTGAGTGGCCGCTGCCTTCGGAGTTTGGCGAGTTCGTAAAGGAGGTGACGGCGAGCATTCCAGAAAGAACTTGCTAGTTCCTGGAAGCAGACCGTGGTAGAGCGAATCTTGCTTTGAGCAACTTTGATTATTATTATCCTAGCCGAGTTGTTTCCTTCTCTTTCTTCTTCTTCTTCGAGTGGCTTAAGAAAATTAGAAGTGCAAACTTGTTTGTCTGAGGTCTATGAATCATACAAAGTCAGAACAGACAATAAATTTATTTGCCTGAGATCTCTATATCTAACAGTTGCTATTTCAGAATAGAGAGCAAATTTATTTATAAGAGGTCTCTTAATTCTGATTGTTCATCCATCTAGATCTGTTTCGAAAATAACAATATCAAAGCAAGATTCAAATCCGATGGAGAACAGACGTACAAACCTTCTTGACACATTTTAAAAAACTTGAGAAGTTTGACGAAGAGCATTACAACGTCTACAAGAGAAAGGTTATCCTTAATCTTCAACTCGTTAGCGTCGACTGCATGTTGACAGATCTAGAGCCTTTAATTCCAGAAGATGAAAATGCTAGGAGGGAGCTGAGGCCACTGCTTTACATTCTAATTAGAGGAGAGATGACAACCTCTACAAGTTGTTTATCTTAAACTCAATGGAGGACACTCTGGCAGAGTCATGCAGCAAGACGGTTAATGCCAAGGACGTCTGGGATTCTATGGAGAATCTCTATAAGGCAAATGAGAACAGGAATAATATCCATGTGACCCAAAAGGTCTAGAAGATGCGATTTGAGGACGATAAGAAGATGTTGAATCAAGTTAAATATTTTTTCAAGTTATGTCAGAAACTTGAGGATAACGGCATGCCCTTGATCGATGCTTTTTTCGTCGGGGGTATTGTTGCCAAGCTTCCATCTTGGTAGAGTAATTTCATCAGGGACATGTACCGTAAGAAGATAGAGGTTGATTTTGAGTGTCCACTTATACTGGATTCATATTAAAGATGGTTGATTGCTCTTGACTTCAATTCACAAGCTGATTATTCATCAGATGGATGTGGAAACCGTATTCCTGAATGGTGAGTTGACCGAAGAGATTTATATGCAATAGCCAAAAGAATTTATCGTCAAGGGCCTTCAAGACAAAGTTTTCATGTTGGTGAAATCCTTATATGGTCTCAAGCAAGCTTCCAAGATGTGGCATAAGAAGTTTGATAATGTCATAAGATCAAACGGCTACAAGGTCAGCGAGACGGACAAGTGTGTGTACACAAAGCTTGCTACGGAAGAAGAGCTGTCATTTGTATGTACGTGGATGACATGTTGATCTTGGGTACAGATCTAGTAAGTGTCACTGAGACAAAAAAATTCTTTCATTTAAGTTCAGCATGAAGGACTTAGGGAAAGCTGATGTTATCCTAGGGATAAATATCATCCGGACGAAAATTGGAATAGCATTGTCACAGTCTCATTAAATTAAGAAGATGCTCACATGCTATGGATATCAGGATCTTCCAAGGATCGATATGCTGTACAGGTGTGACAAGAAGCTGAAGCGAAATCCAAAGAAAAGCGTCAGACAGCTAGAGTACTTGTAACACCCTATTTTCTGAAATTGGGGATTTTTGAAAATTTATTATTTTTATTATTTATTAGTGGTATTTTAGTCATGGTATGATTTTCTGGTGATTTTAGTTAGATTAAACCATTTTCTAAGTCATGCTAAGTCATGACTTATGACTTTGTGATTTTGGTTAGTATAACTTAGTGTAAACCCTAGTTTTCTCTAACCTAGAAGTTGCCATGACCATGAGAGCTTAGCCATAGGCTTAGAATATCAAATTAGTGGTTTTTGACCAAAAGGGTATTTTGGTAATTTTCTAGACTTTATTTGTGATTATGTGATTTTTAATATTATTTAATTCTTGGTAGGTCTCATGATTTGTCACTAACCTATCCTACCCTAAAATAGAAGTTAGCCACTAACCTATAATCATTAGGGTGATGTTTTGGTCATGGGATAAAGGGTTAAATATCTAGATATTAACTTTAAGGATATTTTCCTTAAACAAATCAAAATATCTAGAACCCTTTAGGCTAAAGTCCATGCCTTAGCCATGAAGGAAGGCAAGGACACCCCCCCATGCTTGGCTGGCCAAGGGCACCCCCCCTTGGCAGCCCACCCATGTTATAAACCCCATGGATTTATTCATGAACAAAATTACATGAAATTAAATCCACAAAATTCCCTTTTCCTTCAACCCTTGATAACTTGATCATTCTTGATCCAAATTGACTCTAGTCTCTTGTATTGGAACCCTACAACATCTAGGGAGCTAAGGGAAGCTAGAAATTCAGAATTTGGGAGCTTGGGCATCATCGAGTTGGAGATCACACAACCCCATTATCATTATTTTTCCTTGGATTTGCACAATAGGTATTTTCTCACAAACCTAGTCAAATTCCTGTTTTTCTTTCATAAATGCATTCATATAGGAATAACAATACTGTAGGTAAAGTTTGGTGGGATTTTGATGTGTTTTGGTGTCCGTATCGGACACGTATCGTAGGGCTAAAATCAGTGTTTGATGAAATACCTCAAAGAAAAGGATTTTCATAATTTTCAAAACTAATTACATGGACTTGTAGCCTAGACCGAGCTAACCCTAACCCCTAGTGACTGAGCACGAGTTGTGTCCTTTTTCGTGTCCAAAACGGACACGAACTCACGAGAATTGTACTGCACACTGTCACATTTTGTGTCCTGCTACCCGACACTAATAACTCACTGGACACGCCACGTGGACACGCCAAAATTGGCATAGAGCACGGGGCACTGACTGACAGGTCATCCCCAAAGTTTGGGATGACCTCGTGTCATGTCGGACACGGAATCGTCCCCGCAAGGGTCGCGCACTGTACTGCACAGTCAAGTTTTTGGCTCTGACACGGGTATCGTGTCCCGCGTACACGAGTCGTAGACACGTGTCAGAGTGACACATGTGTAGTAGACCCTAGGGCGAACCCCAGGACACGAGCACGTGGTGTGTCGTGTCCTGTGTCGTGAACACGAGGTGTTCGACCGCGTGCACGACGCGGTCTGAACGTGTGTGAAATCCCTTCTGATACGCACCTAGAACTCGGACACGACACGGTTTGGATACGTGTCAGGGTGTCTAAACCCTAGCCCTAGACCTAGTCGATACGTGTGTACAACCACGAGACGTGTCGTGTCTCGTGGTGTGTCCACGAGAGTATGGAACGTGTGCACGACACAGTAGGTGTCTGTGTATATAGGATTTACCCGATTGGGTTTATATTAGTGTGGACACGTTGTGTCGTGTCGTGACCATGTTTCAGGCACCCTAGACACTAGAGGACACCTAGGGGCTCAGTTACCAACCTAGGGAATCGAGCCATAGCTCGGTTTTGTATGAGAAATCGGGTTTACCTAGTTAGCCTTTGCACAGTCCATTTTTCCAGTTTTTAGGATTAATTTCCAGTTTTCTAAAAACGAATTTCAAATCTATTTTTGATGTAATTTATACATGTATATGTGTATTTTAGTATGTGTATACATAGTATATATGTATATGTGAGTGTGGGTCAATTTTGGGAGTATTTGGTTATATATATGTGTAGTTGTATATATATACATATGTATGTATATATGTAGGCTGTGTGTGTGTGTGTTTGGGTCTGGGTTTGGGTTCCAGAACCTGGAACATCCCCCCCTGACTGTTCAGTCTCTCTCTCTCTCACTCTATGTCCATCTCTCTCTCTCTCTCTCTATATATATATATATATATGTTATATGTATATATATATATGTATATATATATTTGGTTATATATTGGTATATATATAGTAGAGGGTATATGGGTCTATATATATATATATATATATATATATATGAAAATATATATATATATATGTATATATGTTAGCTATTTATATATGTATATATATTATGTCTATATGTGAGTGTGTATATATGGTTATATATATATATATATATATATATATATATAAAAAAAAAAAAAAAAAAAAAAATATATATATATATATATATATATATATATATATATATATATATATATATATATATATATATATATATATATATGTGGGGTATATGGGTATTTATATATAGTGGCTATATATATAGATTTTACATTATATAGTGTATGTATATCTATATCTATATAGGTAAACCTAGAACTAGTTGACCTAAGCTACTAGCCTATGGGCTATAGCTATTAGCCTATGGCCTAGGTTACAAGCCTATGGCATTAGAGGCTAACCCAACTAACCCTAATGACCCAAAACCCAACTTGTTGACCCTTGTTGACTAAGGGTTGACCAAAGTCAACCTTAGGTCAAAGTTGACCTAATTGACCTAGATTTGACTAGGACTAACCTAAAATGACTAGTTTAACTAGTCTGACCTAATTACCTTATTGACTGGTTTTGTTTGACCTAATTACCTTACTGACTGGTCTTTGTTTGACCAATACCTTAGTTGGTCTGAGTTTGACCTAGACTTGACCAGATTGATCACGTTGACTAGTATTTGACTTGTTTGACCTTGTTTGACTCTATTTGACTTAGTTTGATTTCCTGTGACCTAGTATGACTTCCTGTGACCTAGTTTGACTATTAGAGTTGACCAAGAGTTGACTTTGACCAGATTGACCTAGAATCATGTAGTATGTATTGTATACTTTATTTTTACCATTGTGGATACATTGTGACTTGTATTGCTCTGATTAGGAGCCATACACCTCTCCTCAGACAGTATATCTTCTTCAGACATTCAGTTATCAGGCGAGTACATTCTCTGACCGTTTCATATTTGCCAGGATTTATATTCTTGCTCTAGCTTACTTTACTTGATGCTGACACGATTGTTATCACGGATTGGTACTATATGGATCTTTTCATGAGATGTTATCCCCCTCGGGAGCATCAGGTACTTTTGTCATGTGTGTTTCACTTACATCATGTATCTCATGCTTCTATTTTCATGTATCTTCATGTATCAGCTAGTGACTCATGTACTCTCATGATCACCGAGCCTTCATGAATCTTCATGAATCACTCACGTATCACCCAATTATGGGCTTATCACGAATCTTAACATAACTTGAATGGATCCTTGTGTATTGATTGGGGATGGGGGAGTGGAAATAGTCATGTGGATATTACCCCAGTAGCTGTAGTCATGAATCACTTCTAGCTGTAGTCATGAATCTCCTATGCTATTTCACATGTCTATATTTTACTCTGACTCACTAGACACTGCTAGTTCTCTATATACAGTAGATATTTCCTTTACAACTATCTCTTTTGCTGCATGTATCTTCCTTCAGCAGTTCCTGTATTTTACTCTATTGCATGCTTTATATCTCCTATCATTCTATGCACTGCGTGAGATGTATTATGCTCGTTCCCGTCCTGATTGGACCTGTTGAAAATATTACAGAGGATGAGGAGGAGGCCCTGGTGTCTACCTATTATGGAGCAGGACTAGATGATACTTATGTTGTGGACCCTCAGCAGGATCCACCTGCAGCTGAGGATGTTGTGCCAGTAGTCTAGACCAGTTTAGCCTAGGCAGTCTTTTCTATATGTACATTTTGTCTCACATTCTGAGTTGTATTTTGAGATGTGGAGATGTATAGACTCTTAGACTTATTGTATTATGAGTTGACATTCTGGATGTTCTGTATCTTAGACACTTAGTCTTATTTCATCTATGCTATGGTTCTTTTGAGTTACCATCTGTCTATCTATCTATCTTCCATTTCTCTACCTAGATGTGATTGAGTTTGTTTCTGTTGTCACCTCCATTCGGAGAGTATAAACTGTACAGGTACTTTATATTGTTAGATGATTGACCTAGGACAGCGTTCTACCGCCGACACTGCGGCGTAGGCTGGACGTACCCACTTCTCGTGCCCTTACTCTAGGGTGCGGGTCGTGACACGTTTTTAGTGGTGGCCCATGCAGGTCTCGAGTTTATGTAGTGGTATTCGAACTAGAGTATCACTACAACCTGCGATAGGATTTGAGGAATAGGCTTAGTAAGAGAGGATGCTCAATCATTGTTAGGATACCTTGAGAGATTCCTGGGATGACCCTTGAGAATCTCATTTGAAATTACGATTTAAACTCCTTTTCCCTTGATTGAATTTGGTTTTGGAGGATTCACTGTAGAACTTTGAATCCTGGTATTAGTTGATGATTTTAAAAATTTTGTAGTTGTTGATTTTAATTTCTTAGTGTTAGATTAATATCTTTTATTTTTTTGGGTACTCAATCACAATTATGAGAAAACTCTTATCTGTTTCTTGCCATCTAATCCTCTTGCTAATTGCCTTTCATTGAAATGAACTGTCCTCTCTATTTTGCACCTTGCTTAGACTCTTTCTACCAATCTATGTGACTGTATCCCAAACCTGACTTACTCGACATTTCCTCAAATCAAGACTTTATTGAGACCTTCTAATCTTGACCCTTGATTGATCGAACCCTAACTATATTCATCTACTAGCCTACCTTCATATAGGTATTCCATGTCCCACTAAAATCTGTCTCCTTGTACTCTATTTTCTTGACATGATTTTCTGGTCAAATGGCTAAACTATAACCTCTACCATGATACTAAATTAATTCTTATTTCAATTAGAGATCCACCTTGGCTCAATTCTTTCGACCTGGCATGTGATGGTATTCTGCTTGAACCCTCAAATACTTAACCTTGTACCTTACCTTGAATGCTTGACCCGATTGGTTAAGAATCTTGGACTATGTCTCTTCCTTCATCATTCCACCCTTACTTATATCTTATGCTATAAATTTATCCTTAAGTTTTACAAGCTTATCCTTTTTGAGCTTGATCATGGTATATTTTATTGGGTGTACACCCACTAATATATTATCTAATCAGAACCGACGCATGATGGTCTGATCAACCTATTGCGTTTTGGTTCGCTTTTTCATATATTAATCTACGTGGATGGAGACATAATTAAACTTGCCCTAGAATCTTATCCACAACAGCCTTGACAATTCTCCTTGGAATTATTTTATCACCTATGAACCTCGTATTCATATCCAGTTGGATTAAATTTAATCATGACCTGGATCTTCATCATTGGATGCTCGTGCTCATACTTGATTTCATTAAATTCCCATCTTGCCCAATCTCGATTTATCCTAAAATTGATCAACTTAGATCGTGTCAAGACTAAAATCTATTTGTGATTGTTTGTACCTAAATTTTCAATTTTCTTTTTATGGAATGGTAACTGTAATGATTTCTCACTTGTTAATAACCCATTTTCATATAGGATGGTAGACGACCCTATAGCCTTGATGATTGTTGTTCCCTTACCTTTCCAATTAGGACACCTTAGATTGCTTGAACGTTTTGATACCATAGGACAGTATTGATCTAGAATGACTAGTGCACCTAGATGAGACCGCAGACTGTTCTATTTAACCTGTTCCCCTGGTACCACTATTTCATCACGATTTTTGGTTCAATTTAGGCCATAGACCTTTCCCACTCTAAATTGTGATCATCGTAGGCACATTACCGTGACTTTTAAATTTGGAGCACAAGACTAGTTGTTTTCTCAAAACTGATTTCACGTACATGACCTAGACATGACATACTACACCCATGACCTTAGTGTCCCACTCAGGCATACCATCATGTGCTCATTTGCTTAGTACGATTTTCCTGACCCGAGGCTCCATCCTGATTTACCCCATGGAGTTATTTTTGGCTTCGATTTGAATTAAGAACACCTTATGACCTAAAACTGCCAGCCAATTTTTGGACATGACACAGTATAGGTCTACTACCCATATTTTGCTTGTTGACCTTGTATGTTGCCTAGGTAGTGGCTTCGTCCTTGATTGTTGGAGGTTTGACCTAGAAGGAGTACGACCATCTAAATTTCGAGGACGAAATTATTTTAAGGTGGGTAGACTTGTAACACCCTATTTTCTGAAATTGGGGATTTTTGAAAATTTATTATTTTTATTATTTATTAGTGGTATTTTAGTCATGGTATGATTTTCTGGTGATTTTAGTTAGATTAAACCATTTTCTAAGTCATGCTAAGTCATGACTTATGACTTTGTGATTTTGGTTAGTATAACTTAGTGTAAACCCTAGTTTTCTCTAACCTAGAAGTTGCCATGACCATGAGAGCTTAGCCATAGGCTTAGAATATCAAATTAGTAGTTTTTGACCAAAAGGGTATTTTGGTAATTTTCTAGACTTTATTTGTGATTATGTGATTTTTAATATTATTTAATTCTTGGTAGGTCTCATGATTTGTCACTAACCTATCCTACCCTAAACTAGAAGTTAGCCACTAACCTAGAATCATTAGGGTGATGTTTTGGTCATGGGATAAAGGGTTAAATATCTAGATATTAACTTTAAGGATATTTTCCTTAAACAAATCAAAATATCTAGAACCCTTTAGGCTAAAGTCCATGCCTTAGCCATGAAGGAAGGCAAGGACACCCCCCCATGCTTGGCTGGCCAAGGGCACCCCCCTTGGCAGCCCACCCATGTTATAAACCCCATGGATTTATTCATGAACAAAATTACATGAAATTAAATCCACAAAATTCCCTTTTCCTTCAACCCTTGATAACTTGATCATTCTTGATACAAATTGACTCTAGTCTCTTGCATTGGAACCCTACAACTCTAGGGAGCTAAGGGAAGCTAGAAATTCAGAATTTGGGAGCTTGGGCATCATCGAGTTGGAGATCACACAACCCCATTATCATTATTTTTCCTTGGATTTGCACAATAGGTATTTTCTCACAAACCTAGTCAAATTCCTGTTTTTCTTTCATAAATGCATTCATATAGGAATAACAATACTGTGGGTAAAGTTTGGTGGGATTTTGATGTGTTTTGGTGTCCGTATCGGACACGTATCGTAGGGCTAAAATCAGTGTTTGATGAAATACCTCAAGGATTTTCATAATTTTCAAAACTAATTACATGGACTTGTAGCCTAGACCTAGCTAACCCTAACCCCTAGTGACTGAGCATGAGTTGTGTCCTTTTTCGTGTCCAAATCAGACACGAACTCACGAGAATTGTACTGCACACTGTCACATTTTGTGTCCTGCTACCCGACACTAATAACTCACTGGACACGCCACGTGGACACGCCAAAATTGGCATAGAGCACGGGGCACTGACTGACAGGTCATCCCCAAAGTTTGGGATGACCTCGTGTCGTGTCGGACACGGAATCGTCCCCGCAAGGGTCGTGCACTGCACTGCACAGTCAAGTTTTTGGCTCTGACACGGGTCTCGTGTCCTGCGTACACGAGTCATGGACACGTGTCAGAGTGACACGTGTGTAGTAGACCCTAGGGCGAACCCCAGGACACGAGCACGTGGTGTGTCGTGTCCTGTGTCGTGAACACGAGGTGTTCGACCGCGTGCACGACGCGGTCTGAACGTGTGTGAAACCCCTTCTGATACGCACCTAGAACTCGGACACGACACAGTTTGGATACGTGTCAGGGTGTCTAAACCCTAGCCCTAGACCTAGTCGATACGTGTGTACAACCACGAGACGTGTCGTGTCTCGTGGTGTGTCCACGAGAGTATGGAACGTGCGCACGACACAGTAGGTGTCTGTGTATATAGGATTTACCCGATTGGGTTTATATTAGTGTGGACACGTTGTGTCGTGTCGTGACCATGTTTCAGGCACCCTAGACACTAGAGGACACCTAGGGGCTCAGTTACCAACCTAGGGAATCGAGCCATAGCTCGGTTTTGTATGAGAAATCGGGTTTACCTAGTTAGCCTTTGCACAGTCCATTTTTCCAGTTTTTAGGATTAATTTCCAGTTTTCTAAAAACGAATTTCAAATCTATTTTTGATATAATTTATACATGTATATGTGTATTTTAGTATGTGTATACATAGTATATATGTATATGTGAGTGTGGGTCAATTTTGGGAGTATTTGGTTATATATATGTGTAGTTGTATATATATACATATGTATGTATATATGTAGGCTGTGTGTGTGTGTTTGGGTCTGGGTTTGGGTTCCAGAACCTGGAACATCCCCCCCCTGACTGTTCAGTCTCTCTCTCTCTCTCACTCTATGTCCATCTCTCTCTCTCTCTCTATATATATATGTTATATGTATATATATATATATATATATGTATATATATATTTGGTTATATATTGGTATATATATAGTAGAGGGTATATGGGTATATATATATATATATATATATATATGAAAATGTATATATATATATGTATATATGTTAGCTATTTATATATGTATATATATATTATGTCTATATGTGAGTGTGTATATATGGTTATATATATATATATATATGTGGGGTATATGGGTATTTATATATAGTGGCTATATATATAGATTTTACATTATATAGTGTATGTATATCTATATCTATATAGGTAAACCTAGAACTAGTTGACCTAAGCTACTAGCCTATGGGCTATAGCTATTAGCCTATGGCCTAGGTTACAAGCCTATGGCATTAGAGGCTAACCCAACTAACCCTAATGACCCAAAACCCAACTTGTTGACCCTTGTTGACTAAGGGTTGACCAAAGTCAACCTTAGGTCAAAGTTGACCTAATTGACCTAGATTTGACTAGGACTAACCTAAAATGACTAGTTTAACTAGTCTGACCTAATTACCTTATTGACTGGTCTTTGTTTGACCTAATTACCTTACTGACTGGTCTTTGTTTGACCAATACTTTAGTTGGTCTGAGTTTGACCTAGACTTGACCCAGATTGATCATGTTGACTAGTATTTGACTTGTTTGACCTTGTTTGACTCTATTTGACTTAGTTTCATTTCTTGTGACCTAGTATGACTTCCTGTGACCTAGTTTGACTATTAGAGTTGACCAAGAGTTGACTTTGACCAGATTGACCTAGAATCATGTAGTATGTATTGTATACTTTATTTTTACCATTGTGGATACATTGTGACTTGTATTGCTCTGATTAGGAGCCATACACCTCTCCTCAGACAGTATATCTTCTTCAGACATTCAGTTATCAGGCGAGTACATTCTCTGACCGTTTCATATTTGCCAGGATTTATATTCTTGCTCTAGCTTACTTTACTTGATGCTGACACGATTGTTATCACGGATTGGTACTATATGGATCTTTTCATGAGATGTTATCTCCCTCGGGAGCATCAGGTACTTTTGTCATGTGTGTTTCACTTACATCATGTATCTCATGCTTCTATTTTCATGTATCTTCATGTATCAGCTAGTGACTCATGTACTCTCATGATCACCGAGCCTTCATGAATCTTCATGAATCACTCACGTATCACCCAATTATGGGCTTATCACGAATCTTAACATAACCTGAATGGATCCTTGTGTATTGATTGGGAATGGAGGAGTGGAAATAGTCATGTGGATATTACCCCAGTAGCTGTAGTCATGAATCACTTCTACCTGTAGTCATGAATCTCCTATGCTATTTCACATGTCTATATTTTACTCTGACTTACTAGACACTGCTAGTTCTCTATATACAGTAGATATTTCCTTTACAGCTATCTCTTTTGCTACATGTATCTTCCTTCAGCAGTTCCTGTATTTTACTCTATTGCATGCTTTATATCTCCTATCATTCTATGCACTGCGTGAGATGTATTGTGCTCGTTCCCGTCCTGATTGGACCTGTTGAAAATATTACAGAAGATGAGGAGGAGGCCCTGGTGTCTACCTATTATGGAGCAGGACTAGATGATACTTATGTTGTGGACCCTCAGCAGGATCCACCTGCAGCTGAGGATGTTGTTCCAGTAGTCTAGACCAGTTTAGCCTAGGCAGTCTTTTCTATATGTACATTTTGTCTCACATTCTGAGTTGTATTTTGAGATGTGGAGATGTATAGACTCTTAGACTTATTGTATTATGAGTTGACATTCTGGATGTTATGTATCTTAGACACTTAGTCTTATTTTATCTATGCTATGGTTCTTTTGAGTTACCATCTGTCTATCTATCTATCTTCCATTTCTCTACCTAGATGTGATTGAGTTTGTTTCTGTTGTCACCTCCATTCGGAGAGTATAAACTGTACAGGTACTTTATATTGTTAGATGATTGACCTAGGACAGCGTTCTACCGTCGACACTGCGGCGTAGGCTGGACGTACCCACTTCTCGTGCCCTTACTCTAGGGTGCGGGTCGTGACAGTACTCAAGCGTCACAGGAGGATATGTCTTCTCCATGGGTATTGATGTTATATCATAGAAGTTGAAGAAACAGACTATGCTCTCACACTCTTATATGAAATCTGAGTTTTATGTACTGGCGGCTACAGCGGATGAAGCAAACTGTCTTTAGAAGCTCATGTATGATCTTCTAATAGTTGGTGCATAAATTTTGATAGTACTGATATACTATGACAACCAGGCGACGACAGCGGTAACATCAAATGACCTCTTCAATGGCAAGAAGTGGACTGTGTGGTTAAGGCACATGACGGTAAATGATCTTATCAACAGAGGAGTCATTGTCGTGGTTGATGTTCGGAGCCAAAAGAATTTGGCAGGTCTGTCCACCAAAGGTCTCAAGCGCCAGCTAGTCGAAGATACATCAAAAAATGGGCTTGAAGACATTTTGTTATTGTATATTTGTAATTCTACCATAAAATTTTATTCTATTAGTTTAAAGAGAAATCTACTAGGCATCTAGACTTTGGTTCATGGAAGGACCATTGATTGGAAAAATATTAGGAACTGTAGGTAATCCTTTGGGATATTACAGGATTTTGGACCTAAAACCACTGGTGTCTACTGTTTGTTCTTTGTATAGAACAAAGTCCTGTGAGAGGATGGCTTAGAAGCCTCAATTAGTTATCGAGCATTTGGAATGTTTGACATGCTTTACAGGAAGCACGAGTATAGAAAGCACAAGTAGCACAACACTACAAAGGAGCATAGTACTCCATGATACATTAGGGTGACGCCACATGAGGTACCTAGTGAGTCTAAAGCCTCGACTTCATGCCAAGTCGTGTCGGCATTGCACTGTACATAGGCAAGTATGTATAATATTATAGAATAAAGACTGGTAGGAAGCAATAGAAAGAGGCTGGGCCTCATATTACAGTGGTGTAACACCACATGATATACTAGAAAAGGTAAAGCCTCGATTTTATGAGCCATATCACGGTAGCATAACACCGCAAAAGGTGAAAGGATTCATGCTTGGTAGTTTGGCACTACAAATAGGCTGGGTCTCATGCTACAGTGGTATGACACCACACAAGGTATAGCCTCGGCTTTAGGCCATGTCATAGCAGTGTAGCACTACAAGGAAGCGAAAGACTTCATGCCAAGACTCTTTAAAAGAACTCACCTAGAGAGTATGGATAGAGATATAGGTCGTCTCTTGAGGGCAACCTTGTAGACACCCAATATACATACACCGAAACTAGGCTAGCATGGGGCCCTTAATGTGCAGCGATAAGCAAAGTTGATATCATTATGTGAGTGGAAAGAATTACAGTAATGATGTAGAATTCAAGGCTTAGTCCATTCTTGTGTCATTCTATTATTTAACCCATGCAAAAAGATTCAAAGTTGTGGCAACATCTATCCTAATGCATGATGGACAGTCACTATATGGAACTCTCAACCCATATATAGAGAGATATAAGGAGTATTATTGGTGTTTTTCCTTTGGAAACTAGAAAGATAGTCATATATTGCTCACACCAAAAAGTGAGTATCTCTATATAAAGCTTTGCTTGTGTTGACATGAGGTATGGTGGGGCACTTGGGTGCCATATGGGGGTGTTTTTCTAGTAGAAAAAAGTATTAACTCCTCAATGAAGCATTTATGCTTTTGTCATGCTCATTGTAGGTCCTAAAAAATCAAGTTACACACATCAACAAAGTCATGAAGATCAAGAAATGCATCTTTCAAATGAACTGCGCAGACATCAGATTACGCAGTATACAGATTGTGCACACTAGACTGCGCACACTCTCAAGCGCGCAGGCTGATGTGACAAATCATCTTCATTACCTGACACAATCAAATCTTCTGACAGCTGACAGCGCGGAGAACGAGGCAACTGTTTGTTTAATCGTGCAGCACAATGCTCGAGGACAGCTGGAAGCATAATCGGTCAGCCTATTGGATGCGCAATCCATATTGGCACAATCCATGCCTGCGCAGTCCATTCCTGCATAATCCAAAGTCAGCATAATTCAGGTTGCGTGCTCTATCAACACAACTGACAACATATACGTGGCATTTATGCCATCAATTGCTCATTACGTGGCAACCGTCTATGCACGATCATGCGCATTTCAATCAAATGATGCCATGTGTCTAAGACAGTTGGCCCATGATCAGACAACTGCCTGTATAGTCTACTGTTGCGCAATCCAATTCATGCGCAATCCATCATGCGCAGTCTAGAACAACTAAAAGTTAGTTATTTCTAGAACTCTATAAATAGAGTTTCAAGTCTCCATTCAAGGGGATCAGAGATCAGAAATCAAAAATAAAGTTCAGAATTATCAGAGAGTCCAGGAGTTCTTGTCCAAGTGCTGATGCATTCTTCCAAGGCTTTTGCCTTCAATTCTCCGAGACTTTTGCCTTCAAATCAACTTCAGAGGCTACTGTCTTCAAAGTTCACATCGTCCAAGGGATAAAGCAATCGTCTTCTAGATTGGATTCCTACAGTTGTACTTTTCTAAATTTTTGTAATCTTTACAAAGTTTGTATCAATAAAGTTTCATACTTTTATTTTTGCAAACAAAATGGCGACTCTGCTGGGGACAACTTTCTCCTCCGACGAGGAAGTGACAACTCAATGTGACGTAGCGTCTCTAGGGAAGACGCAGAAGACTCTGGTTATGAAGGTCAACTAGACAGCCTATGAAGCCATGATCAATTCAAAGACCACTCCTCGCACTGCCACCACTTCTGCCACTAGCAAAGTGCGCCCAGTGTGGGTCTCCAAGACTGCTGCACAGTCTATCAAGTCTGCCATGAAGCCTGCTGCACAATCTGCTGCACAGTCTACAGTTGCTGCCACTAAGACTGTTGTACAATCTGTCTCAACTACTCATGCGGAAGCTGCTGCTGTCAATGCACAGAAGACTTCTTATGCTGCCCTATCACAGTATAAGACTCCTCTGCCTCTGGCACAGTTGGCTGCCAATCTTCCTGTGCAAACTGATACTTCAGCAACTAGAGTGCATCCTAAACACTCTGTGGCAAGAACTCCTGATGCACAAACCACAGTATCTGTGGCTAGAACCAGAAAGTTCTTTATTAAGGACTCTCCTGCGCAACCTGTCAGTGTGCCATCCACCCATGTACAAGCCATGTCTGTGCAATCAAAGAAAGATAGCCTTTTGGCTAGTCTCTCTTCTTCTCACAACAAGGAGAAAAGCTCTATTCCTCTCCAGTACCCTGCTGCTCTTGTGCAACCCACTGGGGATAGTCTTTTGGCTATTCCTCCTCCCCACAACAAAGGAAAAGGACCTTTGGTCTTTTCTCAAACTTCCTTGTCCCATTACTTGGAAGACAACAGAGGAAAACGCTCTTTAGCTAACCCTTCTTTCCAAAAAAAAGGAAAAGGTCCTTTGGTCTTTTCTCAATCTTCTTCGGTTTTTACCGTCGAAGATCAATATGAATGTGCTCCGGCATCAGTCAGTACAAAGATCCTTTCTCACAAGGATTCTCCTTCTTTTCTTGCCAAATGGAAGTGTGCTGATCAGAGAGGTATTCTGTCTACTCCGGTAGCAGAGTTTCAAGATCTTCCAACCCTCAAGATCTCCCGTTCAAGACAGAGAAAATTACTAGTGTCTCAAACAAAAACCCCTGGGGGTGAGTTTGCTGATCTAAGAACTTATCTCAACAGGCCAACTTCGGTAAAACATAAACAGCCAATGCCGAAGACCAAACATCATCAGAAGCAGACTTCCAGGATCAAGAATCCGAACACCTATGCTAATGAAATGAGCACTTCCCTGTACACTCAAGGGACAAAACATTTGAAGAAACGGAACCATGTTTCGAATGTTATTAAAGAACATATCCCTCGAACTTTTCCTTGTCCCATTGCTGTTCCCGATCTTCGAGAACACCTCAAACAAAGGCGAGATAACACTTCAACACTTCCAATTCAACCAAATGATCATCACCATTGTAATCATAAGGTTGTTATCAAGTGTTGTTGTCAAACAACTAGACGATCTGTCTTCGATCGTTTGAACTTTTCTAACTCTGAATCTATGTCAGAAGATGAAGAAGAAGTTCTGTACACTTCCGTCAATATGACTTCCAGAGACACTGGGGTAGGAAGTGCTCTAAACACGGGAAACCTCGCAAGCCAAGCCAACGGTATTTGGATTTACTCCAAGAATCTTCTGAAGGAGTATTCCAACATACCAGATCCCGAAGCCGAGACACAATAGGTCAAAGGAATCTTCAAGATCCTTTTGAACATCTTCTTTCTTCTCACTCAGGAGATGATTCTTTCTCCGACTATGAAGCATACAGTGAAAGCTCAGAACAAACAATATCTTCTACTGTACCCAGGGAAGTGACAGCTTGTTAATGAAGATCCTGATGCTTCCAGTTCAGCTAGTCAAGAACAAAGAATAGCTGCATTAGAAGATAAGTTGAAGACAATGGCGGAAATGGTCGCAAGTATGCATTCCATCATTGTGGCCCAGCACACGGTACCACCAACCGTACTGCCTACAAATCTCGAAATCATAGCATCGTCGGTGCCTGCTAATGCAGGACTGGGGATAGCACCTACTCAAATACCTCCTGTACAAGTCCAACCTACACCCAGTCAGTCAGGTGTTGGGGGTAGTGTTTATCATGTTGTTCCTCCTCCTAACACTGTGGTTCAGCCTATCCCTTCTACATTAGTGGAAGATGCCAATGAAGCTGTGAAGCTCCTGCGAACTCAGTTCGAAGCTTTCAAGGAGAAAGACAACTTACAAAGGTTGGGGATCAAACAACCTTACCCTGTTGAATGGAAGGAAGTCCCGTTTCCTCCAAAGTACAATATTCCAACTATCTCGCTGTTTGATGGCAGCACTTCTCCCAGTCAATTCATTAACCACTTTGAGGTTATGACTGTACAACTTCAACCAAATGACGCTCTTCTACCAGAGTATTCGTCGGCTGTTTAGCTGGCGTAGCATACGAATGGTACAGAAGTTTGCCCGATGGTTGTATCACTTCCTTCTCAGGTCTCAAGCAAATCTTCTTAGAACGGTTCTATGAAGGATTAAACGACATGACTATGTCGGCTCTCAACAAAATCAAACAGAAACACAATAAAACTGCTGAGAGTTTCATCGAACGGTTCCGCCGTGAAGCCTTGAAGATACCTCCCGGAACTCCAGCTGCTGTCACTATTGATACTTGTAAGGCAAATCGTTTGCCTATCATCAGTATATGGACAAGATCTACTCAGTTCCAAGATTGGCCCTCTTTTATTGTCAACACGAAAGCTTCTGAAGTTAGCGCTGACAAGTTCAAGCAATTAGGGGTACAAATGTCTAACCCCGACGGGAATGAACACCAGATATCAGGTGGTGGCAACCGCCATAACAACAAAAGAAACTTTGAACATCAATCTGAACAAGAATAAAGAATCTCTGGCTGTCAACGTGGCCCCGCCTACATCCACTTCTAATCCTTCTGCACCTCCACCGAGGGAACCTCGTCCGAAAGTAGAATATTCCTTCGATGAGAATGACACTGCAAGCATTTTTGATTGCTTACTCAAAAGCAACAAGATTTAGCTCCCAGACCCAAAGAAACCTGTTAAAGTCGGTAAGACAGATCATCCTAAATATTGTGTCTACCACAGGTTAATTGGACACCCTACTCGAGCATGCTACGTGCTCAAGGACAAAATTCAAGAGCTTGTCAATGTTGGTGTCGTCACTTTGCAGCAAGACGAGAAGATTGTTACTGCAAATATGGTTTCAGTCTAATTTGGTGACTTCCCTCCGCAGATGGTACAATACGGTGTCATTCCTATTCCCAAAGCTACTCTTGAGATTGAGAATCTCCCTCCTCCAACAAATGAAGGTCTCATTCCCTTGTCTCTTGACAATGGCAAAGTTATGTGGATCCATCCAGATCTTGCTTCAGAGTTCGAAGTTTCCTCTTCTTTTAAGAAGAAAGACCGCTCCAAAAGCAAGACAAAGACTTACAACATGGTGTCTTTTGACCCCATAGTTGAGAAGAAATTCTACTAGGCACCAGATCAGGGAAAGCCTACTTGAAAGAGTATCCTGAAACTCAAGAGAATCCTGCCTCTTCTTCTGAACCTGCTCCAGTACAATCTACTTCCTCTGAAGAGATTCTTTCTACATCCTCACCAGTTGTAGTACCTATTCCTTCTAAGCCGGCAATCGCTGATAAAGGCAAACAGCAAGTCCGCTTCGATAAATCCTTGAAGAAATCATCTCCTACAGGACTTAAAAAGCCGTACAACTTTGATATATTGGCTCAACTAGCCAATACACCGGCTAGGCTATCAATCTTCGAGCTCTTGCGCCTTTCCAAAGAGACTCGAAAAACTCTAAGTGAAGCCCTGATGCAGGCTGAAACTTGTCTAACTCTTCTCAAAAAGCCGGAAGCAGAATCGGTCTTTTGTCGTCATTGTCACAGCGTATTAGAGTTGATTCCAAACATCACTTTCACTCAGGATGATATGCTACTGGAGGATAATAGACATGATCGTCCTCTCTACTATACAGGGTATGTCGATTCGATAAAAGTCGATCGTATCCTGATAGATCCAGGGTCTGCTCTTAGCATCATGCCAAAGACGATGCTTGATGCATTGAAGATACCAGTGCATAGTCTTTCAAGCACAATCACCACTATCTTGGGATTCAACCAAAGAACGAGTGAACCTTTGGGTAAGATTCGCCTAAAACTCCAAATAGGCAATCTTCGCACAAAGGTGACCTTCTATATCATCGATAATCATGGTTGTTCTTACAACGCTCTTCTGGGAAGACCATTCCTCCATGAACATAATGTTGTTCCATCAACTCTTCATCAATGCTTTAAATATGTCGATGATAAAGGAGAAGTTCACAAGGAGGTTGCAGACCTTTATCCTTTCAAGGGTGTCGAAGCATACTGCAACGACGCTCGTATGTACAAGGAAGAATTTATGAAAGTGGTATTGGCCATGGATACTGAAGAAGACCAAGAAGCAGTACGCAATGACACTCTCATCATACCTGTCAAAGGGCGCATTTATCATCCTCAGTCTTCTAAACCACTGGCTATTCACCTATCAATTCAGAAGAAACCTGTTGATGGCGATCAAGATAAAAGGGAGCTCACCTCTTCTGAGCCACTTGTTATCGACTTACGTCGTAACAAGGACAAAAAGTAGCTCACTTCTTCTGAGCCACTTGTTGTTGATTTAACTCACAACAAGGAAAAAAGGGAGCTCACCTCCTCTGAGCCACTTGTTATCGACCTCCATCGTAATAAGCCTCCTCCACGTTCTTCTTCTCCCCCTCTTGTAATCAATTTGACCAAGCCTGCTAAGGCTAAAGGTCCTGCTGTAAATACAAATGTACAGATCAATGAAAAAGCATCTACTTTCCAGTATACTGATGTTATTTATCATACTAAATGCGATTTGCATGTGTTAGATAGCTTCAAATCATTCACAATGAGAGTTGTACAATCTCTTCAAATAGAAGTCTTATTTGAAGATCCAGATGATTCTTACAGTATTGTTCCTGCTCGAAAGAAAGGTGAAAGTCCAATACTTTTTAGTAAAGGACCGGAACAACAATTCAGCTATACAGATGACAGCAAACTTAACGATACAGGACATCTCCAACTCCGTCGTTACAGTCAACAATCAAAAGACATAATCCGTAATATGGGTTATGACTTTAAAAATGGCCTCAATTATAGCAAGGGTAGACGAACTCCTATCCGTACGACTGTTCCAAAAGGAAAGTCGGATATGTATTACAGCAGGACCAAAAGAGGTCTCGGATATGCTTCTCCTCCAATGTTATCCCCAGCAGTTTTTGACTCTGATAGCGAAGAACGCTCTAACTCTTCTGATTCCAGATCATGGAATTCTGACACCAGTATTGGTGAAGTCCATCGTGTGATTGTATCTTCTAGTATGGTCTCCGCTGAATTTCCAGAAGGCTATGAGGAGGATGTTGAAGAAAATCATGAAACAGATCCTTGGGCTCAACGGATGGACAATCAGTGGGTACTTCGATTCGAACAGCATGAACCCCCTACTGAAGATCAATTGATTCAAATTAATGTAGGGGAAAGCGGGTCACCTCGTCCAATATTTATTAGCAAGAATCTCCCAGAGGCAGATAAACAAGAGTTGATTCTTCTTATTAAAGAATACATTAATGTCTTTGCCTAGAGTTACGAAGACATGCCAGGTCTTGGTCCCAAAGTTGCTACTCACAAACTGAACATTTTGCCCAATACAAAACCAGTCAAACAGCAATAACGATGATTCAAACCGAAAATAATGGACGCAATCGATGATGAAGTCAAGAAGCTCATCGCTTGTGGCTTTATTCGAGAAGAACAACATCCTGATTGGGTAGCCAACGTTGTTTCAGTCCTGAAAAAAAGCGGCAAAGTCCGAGTCTGCATCGACTTTCAGGATCTTAATGAAGCATGTCCAAAAGATGAATTTTCTCTCCCTATCACGGATGTCATGATCAACAATACTTGTAGGTTCGAGCGAATATCTTTCATGGATGGATTCTTCGGGTACAATCAAATTCGGATGAATCCCGAAGATGAAAAACATACCTCTTTTCGCACTCCTCGTGGAGTCTACTGTTACACAGTGATGCCATTTGGTCTCAAGAACGCTGGTGCAACTTACCAATGGGCTATCATCTTCAGAGATCATTTTTGTAAAACAGTCCAATGTTATGTTGACGATATCGCCGTCAAAAGTCGTCTGAAAGAAGATCACATCCAAGATCTGAGAACTATCTTCAATCTCATGCGCCAACATCAGCTCAAGATGAATCCCACCAAGTCATTTTTGGGTGTCTCTAGTGGTAAGTTTCTCGGCTTCGTCAATACCTCTAAGGGTATACACGTGGATCCCGAGAAGATCAAAGCCATTCAAGAGATGCATCCTCCACGCAACCTAAAAGAGCTACGAGGATTCTAAGGTCGACTTGCGTACGTCAGGAGGTTCATTTCGAACTTGTCTGGACGCTGTAGACCATTCACTCAACTAATAAAGAAGGGTGTATCTTTTATTTGGACCGAAGAATGTCAACAAGCATTCGATGACATCAAACGATATCTCATAGATCCACCAGTCTTGGTGCCACCAATCTCAGGTATTCCATTCTTAATGTACGTCCGTGCTATGGACCATTCATTGGGTGCTTTACTTGCCCAAAAGAACAAAGAGGGTCGTGAACAGGCCATCTACTATCTCAATCGTACTATAATTGGTGCTGAACACCGTTATAGTCCGGTTGAAAAAGAATGCCTGGCTCTCATGTTTGCTGTTCAAAAGAATCGATATTACATCATTGGTCAAACCATTCATGTCATTTCTCGAGTTAATCCTCTTCGGGTACTCATGAAGAAGCCTAGCACACTCAACTCTCGGCTGGCTACATGGGCCATTTTCCTAGTTCAATATGACATGATATATGTTTCACAAAAGTCTGTCAATGGTCAAGCACTGGCAGATTTCTTGGCGGTTCATCCCGTGCCAGAAACATCCAAGCTTTACGATGAAATTCCAGACGAGACATTGGAAGTCAACATGATCTCTGAAGAATTTCCAACCTAGCATCTATTCTTCGATGGTGCATCCAGAATCGGACCAAATGGTGCCATTGTAGCAGGAGTTGGAGTTGTTCTCGTTTCTCCAGATGGATCGACCATTCAAAGAGCTTACTCTCTAGATGAACCCTGCTCCAACAACGTAGCAGAGTATAATGCTCTACTCATCGGCCTTCAGTTTGCCAAGCAATTAGATATCAAATATCTCGAAGTTTACGGCGACTCTAAGCTGGTTGTCAACCAGGTTAGAGGAACCTATGAAGTTCGACATCAAGATCTGGTACCTTATCATGAAGCGGCTATCAACATGGCTACATCATTCAAAGCTTTCTTCATCGACTATGTTCGTCGAGCTTGCAATACCGAAGCAGATGCCTTAGCCAACCTTGCAGCTGTCCTAGCCATCCCTATCAAAAGATAGCAGGTGGTGGTTATCTCTAACCGAGAATTATTCTGTATTGAAAATAATCGTAATATTGAGTTCAACAACTTTGTTGAAGTCAATGTTATCAATGAAGATTGGAGGACTTCCTTCATCGACTTTGTAGTCTATGACATACTCCCTGAAGATCCAAAAAAAGCTACGAGTATTCGACCACGATCTCTCCGATTCTACTACAATCAAACCACCAAAACTCTCTATTGGCGGACATATGAAGGTCTTCTTCTACGTTGTCTTGATGGTGATGAAGCAAAACAAGTATTGTATGAAGCTCACGACGGTGTCTGTGGAGCACATCAACCCGGTCCTAAGCTACAGGATCGTATCCGACGAATGGGTTACTACTGGCCCTTTATGTTATCAGACGCCATTGATTATGCAAGGAAATATCGAGTTTGTCAAATCCATACAGATTTCATTCATCAACCTTCAGAATTTCTGCATCCGACGGCTGCTTTCTGGCCTTTTAAAGCTTGGGGCATGGACATCATCGGTCCTATCAATCCTCCTTCTTCTAGAGGACATCGGTTCATATTAGCAATAACCGATTATTTCTCCAAATAGGCTAAAGCTATACCTTTGGTTGAAGTCAAGACTAGCAGTGTCATTAACTTTGTCAAACACCATGTCATTTATCGTTTTGGTGTACCTCGATAAATCATCCATGACAACGGACCACAATTCATCAGCCAGAAATTCACAAGATTCTGCGATGATCATAGGATTGACAATATTGCTTCTACAGCCTAAAATCCTCCTGCTAATGGATTAGCTGAAGCCTTCAACAAAACTATCATCAAACTCCTTAAGAAGTTTGTATCTACTAACAAACGGAACTGGAGTGAAAAGCTTGGTGAATGTTTATGGGCCTACCGAACTACGGTCCGCAATCCCACAGGCTTTACACCTTTCTTTTTGGTGTATGGTTGTAAAGCAGTTCTTCCTCTAGAACTTCAAATTCCTTCTTTAAGGATTGCCATTGCCAATGAGCTCACTATAGAGAACAACGACCTTCTTCGACTTCAAGAATTGTAGGCACTCGACGAGAAGCGGTTAATGGCTCAGCAACATATTGAGCTATATCAAGCCCACATCTTGAAGACTTTCAACCGCAAAGTTAAAGTCAGAGCCTTTCAACAAGGAGAACTTGTTCTAACAGTCAGATGTCCTATGACTATGACTCACTCGAGCAAGGCAAATTCGATGCGAAGTGGGAAGGATCTTATGTTGTCAGTAAAGTCTTTTCAAATAGAGCATATCAACTTGCAGAATTAGACGGTCGAGTTGCAATGATGCCTATCAATGGCAAATTTCTCAAGAAATATTATGTATAAATGTAACAGAAATTTATGTAAATATGATCAGACAATTCTTAAATAAAGTTTGATTTTTATTTCATCATAAATGATGTTACATGATATCAAGGAAGATCACTGTCTAACTTATGAACATTGGGACGGGGACCACTGTCGTCCTTATCAAAGACATAATCAGCAAAAGAGCTGAGAACATCTTTGTTGGAACCCACGAGGAACTTGCAAGCAGCCATCCTTTTGGCCTCTTCCTTTTCAGTCTTTCCTGGTTCAAGCAGGAAGTCATGGATATCTTGTGGTGGTTTGGGTGCAGACGAACCTTCGCCTGCCTCTGCCTGCTTTTGCTGGACCAGTTCGGCCGGATGTTCTTCAATGCCCGCTTCAACCTTTTGGGTGACTTCGATTTTTTTGGATGCATCTCCGGACGACATCTTTTTGTTGAAAAGTGGAAATAATCATTCCTTCCAGATTTCTGTTCTATTTATAGACAGAGATTCTCAAAATAATGAAACATCATATTCATCCGACGGTTCGTCCGTTCATTCATCATCACCTGACGGTTCATCCGTTCATTAATATCAGACGGTTCATCCGTTCATTCATATCCATTAGACGGTTCATCCGTTCATCATCATCCCGACGGTTCATCCGTTCATTTATTATCATCCCGACGGTTCATCTGTCCATTCATCATCACCTGACGGTTCATCCGTTCATTTATTGCCACCTGACGGTTCATCCGTTCACGTTCATCCGACGGTTCGCCTGTTCATTCACATTTATCTGACGGTTCGCCCGTTCATTCATTATCACTTGACGATTCATCCGTTCATCATCATCCGACGGTTTATCCGTTCATTATGACGATTCATTTTCGTTCATTTTCATCCATATCAGTAACTTATCATCCTTGATTAAGTTATCTATTGAAATAATCATATTTGACAAATTATATTCTGCCACGTCCATATTTCCTCTGAGCAGATATAATGAATATAATTATTTTCTACAAAATCATCAAGAAATATATCATGTCCTGCACCTCTGAATATATTTTCTATCGCTATTATTTATATCTAATAAGATATGCAAGAAATGATAAAGCCGCAATAAAATGTCTTTTATTGATCAAAATTTAAGACATACATAGCATAAAGAAAAATAAGAAGATACAAGAAGTTCTTTCTATTGAGATGGAGGCATTATCAGATTAGCAATTTGCTGCTTCAGAATCTGCAGCCGTTCTTTACGAGATGCCATCACTTTCCTCCTGGCCTCTTCCATTCCAGATTCTTCGATAAAAATGGGCATGGTCACCATTCGGCAAGTGATTTCCGCGTCATGGGCTGCTACATACTCGTTTCTTTCTTGAGTTAGAGCATCAATTTGTTGGACTAAAGTCTGATGCTCTGTAACTTCATTTTCCAATTCTTCTTCGAGACGAGCAATCTCTGTTCTCAGCTCGGCAATCCTTCTCTCTCTCCTCTCAGCAGTTGAGATCACCGATTCCAACTTGGAATTATATTCAGCAGATTTAGTAGTATAAGCATCCAAGAGGTTCTGGAGATTCACTCTTTCAATTGCAGCTGCCTGAGCCAGTTGTTCAAACTCTGCCTGCACTAGAGGTTCCACTTCACCTTTGTTGAGATCTTTATAGTTCTTTATGGTGATTTCCAGTTCATTCAATATTTGTTCAAGGAAAGTGGCCTGAGCCTCATCACCTTGCTCCCGGATGTCCTTCACCAAGAAAGAGGTCGGACCTCTAACCATAAAAAAATCAGCATCTTCTTTATCCATTATTCTATTGATCAGAGGTCCCAAGGACTCGAAGAAGCATCTGGTGAATGACTGGATGACAAGCTGATTAGTCGCCAGAGCACCAGAAGTCGCAGCTACTCCCGTTGATGACGAAGCAGCAGGACGCTCAACTTCTCGTATCTGAACAGCAGGCTCTTTGAATAAGGGAACGAAAGTGGAGCTGGTTGCACCTCCTGGTTGTTCCTTTGCAAAATAAAATATTATCACTTTGCCTATCATTGGCTATTGATAAAGAGAATCAAAAGTGAAACAGTCTTACCATGGGTGGATCCAGCAATGAGCCTATCATCTGCAGGAATAAACTTTAGTTGAGCAGAAGTAGCTTCAGACGCTACGGCCTGGCTACTTCCTGCTTCAGAGCCACATGACAAATGACGGCTGCTACTGGCAATTGTCGTTGCCAGTACTATATCCATACATGTTGGAGGAGTAGAATAAGATCCGGGCTCTGTATGAATAAAAGTAACGATGTTAGCTATCAAATTACTTATTAAAAGAAGATCGCTAATCTCATTACAATACCTTCGGGAGCAGCAACTGGAGTTTTCTCCACATCCACCTCTTCATCAGCAATCTTCTCAGGAGATCTCGGCACCTCAGCCTCCTTTTCAGGAGTTAAAGTGTCTCGAGGGGATGTTTGGATCTCAACATTTTCTTCCGGATCTTGTGTTTCATCAGCATTTTCTGATGAGGTGCTCTCCTCATTCTCGCTGTCCTCGGGAACCTCTTCATTAGCAACATCAGCGGCATGATCAGCTTCTTCCTGATAATCGAAGTCACAGTCATATAAAGCGTCGATCATCAAACGATCTTCCTCAGCAAGGGTTGCTCCCGGTATGGCAGGAAGATGAATTTCTGCTGTTGTTGGCAAAGGAGATCGTACGGCGTTATGCTCTTCCTCTATAATGTTATCTCTGGGCTCTTCAGCCTCATTTCTCTGGTCCAGCTCTTCCCTCTGCTTAAATTCCTCTCTCTGCTCTAGACTGGGAGTTTTATTCCCAGACTCAGAAACAGGAGTGGGAGAGGGCATGGTGAGTCCCGCTGCAGCGTCTATCACGATCGAAGATAAAACTTATCTTCTGCGGACCAACCTTTTCTTTCTATGCAGAGGTCTCTCAGGGCTCTCTGCGTCTATTGTCTCGACTTATTTTTGAACAGAGGTCGATGTGATAGCTTCTTCCTGCTGAATTGTCTCGGCCAGTTGCCGAGATTGAGATCTGGTAGTAATCTTTTCTGAAGAATGATCCAAGATCAGTTTCTTCTTCGCAGCTGGGACAGAAGGCTCCTCTCTCCTTCTCTTTTTGGCAGGAGATTTAGCAACCTTCAAAGAAACATGCAGTGGCGCGTTAACCTCTTCAGGGAACATAGCATCCTTCGAAATTTCTAAGTGTGCATCCACTGGCTCGTGCACCTCATCATTACCTAGAATTGACATGATGACTCCTCCCTTCCTCAATCTCATTGCAAAGGCGAAGCTATCCGCAAGATTGAAGTTCTCTGCAAAAGTGTTCGCTGATGTATAGAACACCGAATAGGTGAACAGCATACGAGGGCCATGACTACTATTCACCGGCATCGAGAACGTTGCTTTCGTATCTCGAGCATTGTAATAAGCCCAAGCTTGGGCTCCATCTATCAAGAAATCTTTTCCTTGTAGGCATGTGATGGCATTACCTACGTAGAATTGGTCATATCCAAACTGCCGAGCAAACCGGCTGGGAAGATATGGCTCCAAGAAGCATTCTTCTTCAAATCGATATACCAAGTGGGATGGACGAATTGTCTTCAACCAATTAAAAGCTGTACGGCTCAAAGGCTGTATCTTTGAGTCAACCATGTTGGTCGACATTTGTTCATATCCGGCTGGAGGATAAGTGCAATAGAAGTTCCACCCTTTACCAAGGTTCAAAGCATATCTGCAATCCCTCAAAGAACTGTATTTCCACTTACCTTGGGAGTATCTTCGCAAAAAGCTGCCACCGACTGGTCCCATGTGGGGTCCATCAAAGTAGGATGGTGTAGAAGCAACCACCCGAACAGATAAGTATACGACAATTCTAGCTGAGGAAACTCTTTCTCGCCTTTAGCTTTTAACATCAAATTGACGTACAGGCGGAGACCAGCGTTCAATCTACAAGTCATTGCCGATAAGAGATCCATCTTGTAGCCGAAGACTAATCGAACGGCGGCAAAAAGAACACCGCGATGGAAGCGGTCTACGGCACTTGATCCAGGGACGACGAACCGACGGAGCCAGTACGTCAGAAATCCTGCTAATTGGGCTTCTTTTGACATGAATCGGTATCCCACTCTCATATAACTCTCGAGAGTGTCTCCTTTCCTTAGAGGAGGATATTGATAATCGTCCTTGATCTTTTTATCCAAATCCCCACTTAACTCCATCAACTTCACCACTTCAGTGCTGCTCAGTGGTTTAAAGAAGTCAGGATAGCAGTTATCATGTTCCTTGGTCTTCTTTCTTTAATATGGTTGAGGAACAGATAAGGCAACCATTTGGATGAATAGCAGGTATTAGATGTACCACTTTCGTAAAACAGAGAACAGATTTATAATGACATAGCAGTTCTTCGAAGGCTGCTACCATGTCTGTGTTCTTTTTTTGAAGTTTGTCCAATTCATCATTAGTTGGGACAAATTCCTCATACGGGGCATCCCCCATCGGCAAGTAAGAGATGTACTGCATCTCGTGAAGGGCAAACCCGATCTCTCCGCAGGGAGTCATAAAAGTCCCTATCCTGTAATTGTATCTCTCTGCTAGAGCTAGGAATAGATGTGAATTAGAAGAAAAATCGTAAACAGTGGCATGCACTGCTTGATACAAGTTAATCTGTTGAAGTTTGTCTTCAAACTTTGTCAAAATCCAGTTTGCTATACAATTCCATCTCTTAAAGTCTGGATTCACCAGTCCAGTTAATCTGAGGTCTTGATCTGGATACCTCCCTTCGACTTTCATGAACTCATTTGTAAATATTGGAACTCTCACGGGCATTAAAAAAGAAGAATTTTCCGACGAAATACAACCGGGCTTTAAACCTCTGAGCAAGACACTATATCGTTCCGAAGAACTATAGAACATGTCTTTCTTATCAGATCCCTTCTTCACATAAATCTTTCCTGGATGGACATCCTGAAAAGGTGTGAGATTCCATTCCATTTTCTTCGGATAGCTTGCATGAGCATATCGAGATAAGGGGAGGCAGCGGAAGACATCTGGTATTGAGATTATCATGTCTTTCTGATGGACAATCCGTTCTTCCATCCGTGGCCTTGGCTAAGAGCTCTTCTCAAAAGCCTCACCAAACAAAAATAGAGGCTTCTTGTGAATAATGGCATCTACCGACTCCAAAGGTTGCCCATTTATCATACATAACAGAGTTTTATTATCTTGGGCTACCAAGATAGCTTGGTGGGAAGCTGGTAGATCATACTGTGGATAGTGCACATGGGACAGGTCCTCTTTGTATTCTGATTCTGAAAGAGTCCCTAAGTTCTCATACCCTGGATCTTCTCTGGTATTAACTGCATCAAACAGAGAAAACAAAAAAATTCAGCACAAGGAAAAATCAAGAATGCAACCATTAGACTGCACAACCATCAGATTGCGCAATATCAGATTACGCAATCATCAAACCGCACAGCAATCAGACTACGCAGCAAAACAGTCATCAGATTGCGCTGGCAGTTTCGCGCAAAACAGCAAATTGCGCCGACTTTTGCCAGCGCAGTTCAACCGATTGCGCAAGAAATTATTCTTCATAAAAATGAAGAATAAATGGTTTCGTGCAACCAAAACCCTAAAAAGGGTGGCACAGTATGATCACATCTCTAAAAAGAGATGGATTATGAAGAACAATGAAATCAAAAACCCTAAAAAAAGTTTTTTATTGGGTTATCTACCTTGCACCGTGGGATACGCAGTCTCGTGGCGAGAAGGACGTCGTGCCACCCTAGCCGAAGACTCGGCGGGGGCCTTGCCCTTGGCAGCGGCGGAGGATCGCTTGGGAGCCATGGATATTCGGTGGAGAAGAAAGGAAGGAATAGCTCGAGACTTTTCTCTCAGATCACAAAAGCATGGTAAAGAATGAAATGAATATCGAAGAGAACTATTTATAGTTTTTCAAAGAATAACGGCTGCCATAGATTGCGCCAAAAAAGTAGGACTGATCCATCCGATTGCGCAGACAGCTCAGTACATGCGCAATTTGATTAAAATTTCAAAATTTAAAGTACTTCAAAATTTTGAATAAGTTCAACTTTCGAAAACTTTGAAGGGGGTCTTATAGGTCCTAAAAAATCAAGTTGCACATATCAACAAAGTCATGAAGATCAAGAAATGAATCTTTTAAATAAACTACGCAGACATCAGATTGTGCAGTATACAGATTGCGCACACTAGACTGCGCACACTCTCAAGTGAGCAGGCTGACGTGGCAAATCATCATCATTACCTGACACAATCAAATCTTTTGACAGCTGACAGCACGGAGAACGAGGCGACTGTTTGTTTAATCGTGCAGTACGATGCTCGAGGACAGCTGATAGCACAATCGGTCAGCCTATTGGATGCACAATCCATATTGGCGCAATCCATGCCTGCGTAATCCAAAGTCAGCGTAATTCAGGTTGCGCGCTCTATCAACACAACTGACAATATATACGTGGCATTCATGCCATCAATTGCTCATTACGTGGCAACCGTCTATGCACGATCATGCGTATTTCAATTAAATGATGCCATGTGTCTAAGACAGTTGGCTCATGATCAGACAACTGCCTGCACAGTCTACTGTTGCATAATCCAATTCATGCACAATCCATCATGCGCAGTCTAGAATAACTAAAAGTTAGTTATTTCTAGAACTCTATAAATAGAGTTTCAAGTCTCCATTCAAGGGGATCAGAGATCAGAAATCACAAATAAAGTTCAGAATTATCAGAGAGTCCAGGAGTTCTTGTCCAAGTGCTGCTGCATTCTTCCGAGGCTTTTGCCTTCAATTCTCCGAGGCTTTTGCCTTAAAATCAACTTCAGAGGCTACTGTCTTCAAAGTTCACATCCTCCAAGGGATAAAGCAATCATCTTCTAGATTAGATTCCTACAATTGTACTTTTCCAGAATTCTTGTAATCTTTACAAAGTTTGTATCAATAAAGTTTCATACTTTTGTTTTTGCAAACACTCATGGAAGTTTTTTTAGGAGCTAAGTCATGAAGGGCCTTAGCGACTCAGACTCAGACTCATGCTCGGGTTCGAACTCGGGCTCAAGGACAAAGTAACGCTTTGTTAGCGCAGTTTGCACTTAACACGTCAGCATCGGCATATGGCGCTTTGTGCCTTATTGTCGTGCTCGTGCGCTCATGCGTGAGTAGCATGTGCTAGGCTCATGGGTGAGGGGCGGGCACATGCTTGGGTGCATATGCGGGTGCATACACTGGCTGTACGAGGCTATGTGCGTATGTACAGATGCACCGCTGTGGGGCTGGACTCTTGCACTGCTGTGCTGCTGCATACATGCAGGCCTACTGCTGCATATATGCAGGCCTGCACGCATGCGCTGATTGGCGGTTGCATATACATACGCATGGCCTGACGGGCTGGTAAATACAAGAGCGTTGTTGGCGGTTTGTTAGGCTGATTGAAAGATTTGAGGGTTGTGGAAAGATTGAGTCAATAATTCAGATCCATTTTTTATGGGATTTGAATTTAATTCAGTTATATATTTCCATTATTCGCTCCTATCTTTTACCAATCAGTTGTCGACCAGGATTAGGGTTAGGGCTTCCACCAAACTCTATAAATACTCTCTTTATGCCTACTTTGAGAACTAACTTCGAAATTAAGAGACGAGGAGAGTTGAGTGGCTGCTACCTTCGGAGTCTAGAGGATTCGACGAGTTTGTAAAGGAGGTGATGGCGAGCATTCCAGAAGTTCTTTAAGAACTTGTTGATTTCTGGGAGCAGATCGAGGTAGGACGAATCTTGCTTTGATCAATGGTGATTTTTATTACCCCAGCAGAGCTGTTTCTTTCTCTCTTTCTTCTTCTTCTCCGAGTGGCTTAAGAAAATTAGGAGAGCAAACTTGTTTGCTTGAGGTCTCTGAAATCCTACAAAGTTAAAATAGAGAGCAAATTTATTTGCCCGAGGTCTCTGTGTCTGATAGTTGCTATATCAGAATAGAGAGCAAATTTATTTGCAAGAGGTCTCTAAATTCTGATTGTTCATCCATTTAGATATGTTTCCGGAATAACATATATATATAACCTTTAGTAATGGTTGAGAATTCTTTTGCATATTGACTAGGAAATGTGGCAAGGCTAATGTAGCCGTGTACCGTCACTAGCATATTAGGCATGGTAAGGATGTCATAGCCATATCTATATCACATGTATGAAAACAAGTCAAGTTGTGGCTTAAACCGCATAAATTGCTTAAATAAATATTTCTTGATATTTTTGACTTTCTAATTGATTCAGTTGTACACAACTTACCCAAACTTCACCTGAATCAAACCAAAGCCCATATATATACCCGTATATATATATATATATATATATATATATATATATATATATATTAAAAATATATATATATATATATATATATATAAATAAAAAAAAATATATATATATATATATATATATATATTTTATATATATATATATATATATATATATATATATATATATATATATATATATATATATATATGTTGTAATGGTTGAGAATTATTTTGCATATTGACTAGGAAATGTGGCATGGCTAATGCAGCCGTGTACCATCACTAGCATATTAGGCATAGTAGGGATGTCATAGCCATATCTATGTCACATGTATGAAAACAAGTCAAGTTGTGGATTAAACCGCATAAATTGCTTAAATAAATATTTCTTGTTATTTTTGACTTTCTAATTGATTCAGTTGTACACAACTTACCCAAACTTCACCTGAATCAAACCCAAGCCCATATACCCATATATATATATATATATATATATATATATATATATATATATATATATATATATATATATATATATATATATATATATATATCATCAAAAAAAAAAAAAAAAAAAAAAATATATATATATATATATATATATATATATATATATATATATATATATATATCATCAAAAGTGCCACTGCGACGATCTGGTGGCTGTTAGAGTTTTTCCAATTTGTAAGAAGATCGTTGAAGCCCCCTGCCTATTGCTGCAGTGGCCAGCTGGTGGTGAGGTCAGTCCACAGTTGGAAGGCAAGTTCACCTAAGATCAGAATGTGTTTTTTGGTTTCAGCTCTCGGAGATGAGCAGCAGTGGCATTTCGATGCGAGGCTGTAGCCGATGGACGTCAGGGCGTCGTCGGTAGGGAGCTTTCTGCGGTGCGCTCTCCAGATGAGAATGGACCATTTGTTTGGGATTGCGGACTGCCAGTAGGGTGCGAGGAAGGGGTTAGTTTCTTCAGTCCCTCTCGCTACCGTTCTGGCAAACACTAACATAAATTTACTGCCCTGGTTCAGGGACCACCACAGCGTTTTTGAATCCTCTGAGCTGTTAGTGTTCAAGAGGGGTTCCGCGATGTTCCGATCGAGGAGAATACGTCTCCAGTTGTCTAATGATCGGTTGTTGGCAGTGGCCGTCATGGGGTGGGAATTACGAAAATATCTAGCCTTCATAAATCGGGACCACATCGAGTTCTCCATGCGGAGCTTCCACCAAAGCTTCATGGAGCAAGCATCAACAATATGCGTAAGTCTGCTGAATCCCAGTCCTCCCTCGCTGGTGGGTTTATCCATGGAGTCCCAGCTGGCCCAGTGGTGCTTGTCTCTACCTCCTTGATGACCCCAAAAGAATTTAGAGAAAAGGGTCTCAAGAGAGGATAATACCTTCTTCGGAAGGGAGCAAACTGCCAGGGTGTAAATGGGGATGGAGGAGAGAACAAGCTTGATCAAGATCATTTTGCCTCTCGGGGATAGGGTGGTATTGTGCTATCCCTCAATTTTCTTCCTAATTTTACTGGCAAGTCCGTCGAAGATGCCCGAGTTGGATTTGTTATACACCAGCGGGCATCCGAGATAAGTGAACGGCGGGTAGGCTGTGGAGAAGGAGGTTAGATTCGAGAGGGTGGCGGAGTGTTCCCTGTCGGCTTTATGATGGGTATAGATGACGCTCTTGGCTGGGTTCCCCGCTGACCGAAGCATCTTGTATATCTCGTAAGCGTTCTGTGGACCGCCTCCACTGACCCGATGTCGCCTGCTGAGAAGATGAGGATATCGTCTGCATAGGCCAGATGAGTGATTAAGGGACATCCGGTGGTTGTGTGGAAATGGTGGAATCCTGACGAGTTGGCCAAGCTGTTGAGGTTTCTGCTAAGAGCTTTTGTCGCGATGATGAAGATGGTGGAGGATAGAGGGTCTTCCTGCCTAACTCTGCGACTGGCATGGAAAAAACCCTCGGTTGCCCATTGATGATGGTGAAGAACCAGGAGTTGCTGATGGATCTAAAGGGAACATCGGTCCACGATTTCGAGAAATCGAAGGCCCTGAGCACCCAAATCAGGAATTGCCAGTCCAGACGGTCATAAGCCTTCTCCATGTGTAGTTTAATAGCCATGTTCTCTCCTCTGGAAGGGTATTTCATGCATGTGATCATCTTCTGAGCCAAAAGGATGTTGTCGGTGATGTTCCGGCCCGGGATGAACCGCTTTGCTCTTTTGAGATAATTTTCGGAAGAAACGCAGACATACAGTCGCTATAATTTTCGAAATGATTTTATTGGTAAATACGCATAAGCTGATAGGGCGGAAGTCCTTGAAGGTGTCCGAGTTATCTTTTTTGGGGATGAGAATCAGGTTGGCTCGGAAGATGGATTTAGGGTATGTTGCTCCTTAAAAAAAGGTTGTGGCTGCTTCATGGATGTCGTGTTCGATGATGTCCCAACAAGAGCGGAAGAAGACCCCGGAGAAACCATCTGGTCTAGGAGCGGTATGCTCGTCTAGAGCCCAAACTGCGGCCTTGGCCTCCTCTGTAGAGGGTGGGGTAAGAAGCTGCTCGTTCTCTTTAGTGTTGATCATGTTGGGAATCTTGGCAAGGAACCCCTCATCCTTGTGAATGGTGTCTTTGGTGAAGAGTTTGGAGTAAAACTCAGTGGCAGCCGACTGAATGCTTAGGTGGTCAGTGAGGAGTCGGCCGTTGTCATCTGCTATTTGGTGTAGACTCAACTGTTGTCTACGGCCTCTAACACAGGAATGAAAGAAGCTCGAGTTTTTATCTCCTTCTGCGTCCCAAACTAGCCTAGCTTTCTGCTTCCAGAATTTAGTTTCTATCTTCAGCCGGGACTGTCACGACCCGCACCCACTGTGAGGGTACGAGAGCGTAACAACGCCCAGCCTACGCCGTAGTGTCGGCGGTAGAACGCTGTTCTAGGTCATGAACTATAACTAACATAATATGAATGCTCTCCATAAGGAGGCCAACACAGGGGTACAACTCAATCACAATCTAGAGATAGAATATGGCACGATAAAATAGATAAGAGAATCCTCAACCGAGGTACAACAGAAATGAAATACAAGTCTCAACATCTCTACAATATACAAACTCTGAATCAAGAACAACAACTAAACATAAAAGGAAAACAGTCTAAACTATCTATACTAAGCAAGGTATCGTCCTCAGCAGCTGCCTGAACCTCCCCTGGGGTCCAGGTCGCGAGTGTCAACTAGGCAAACTCCAAGTAAGGGTGCAGGGTGCCCGATCTTCCTCTGTAAAATTTTTAACAGGTCCAGTCAGGACGGGAGCGAGCACAAAATATCTCACGCAGTTCATATCGAGTTAGGAAATATAAAGCATGCAATAGAGTAAAGTACATAAAACGCTGAAAGAAAAAGATATATAAAAACAGTAGAGATTTGATAACAGAGAATATCTAAATATGATAAGTAAGAACTGTAAGGAACATGTGATTTTAGAGTACAATCTGGTTATGTAAACGGGCTAGGAAAATACAATGGTAACTCCATTGTACGTGGGTGTACAATAGACATATACAATAGTTATACAATGTTGTACAATAGGATTTGAGTACATAACCAATTCTACTCCCCCTCCCCAATCAATACACAAAGATCTACTCCAGTTATGTTATCTTATACAATAGTGTACAATGTTATACAATGGATGTACAATGTTATACAATAGTGTACAATGGTCTATCCCTGGGACTCATGTGATAATGAGAGTACAATATGCACAATGAGTATACAAGGATATGGGTATTCAATAAATACAATATGGAAGTGAAACGCACATCACAATATGTATTTAGTGAATACAAGGAGATAACATCTCAAAAGAAGATCCATATAGTACCAATCCGTGATAACAGTCGTGTCAGCATCAAGTACTGTAATCTAGGGCAAGAATGTAAATCCATACAAGTATGAAACAGTCAGAGAATGTACTCGCCTGGTATCTGAATGTCCGAAGTAAATGTACTGTCCAAGATGAGGTACCTGACTCCTAGTTAGAGCAACACAAGTCAAGATGTATACAGAGGGTGATATATGAAATGTACAATGCATCTGCATGCTGTCTAGGTCGAACTAGGCTAAAGTCGACACTTGGTCAACTCTAGTCAACCACACTAGTCAAACTAGGTCAATTCCTAGTCCAAACAAGTCTCACTAGGCCTAACCAAGCCTAGGCTAGCAATCAAATACAAGCACAAGCCAAGCCAAGCTAATCACACACAACATATATATGGAGAGATAAGGTGTGAGTGAACATGTAGGAAAGCCCAATGCGACATGCATCAATGTGAACTAGTGTCATAGTGATAGTGTCAACATAGCGTCATAGCAATGTGTAGAGACATAGTGTAAGGGTACATGAGGTGAGTATAGGGTTGTTAACATAGAATATTGCATCACCTTCCATTCAACTTGCATTTTACCTTCATTCATTCATGTATTCCTACTATACATCTATATATTCATTATTACATGCCTACATACATTACATGGGGTACATTACATAGATTATATTACTTTACATTGATACATGCCTACATATATTCATACATGTATGCATACATTAATATATATACATATATGCCTTCATATATGTATACATACATATCCTACTCATCAACATACATCATTCATACACATCATGCATTATTTAAAACAGTTCAATGACCAATCCCTATTCATTCTCAGGTTTTGAGGCTATCAATCATGGGGTTAATAAGGCTAATGTGGACTGTTTTGTAGGGGACAAATTAGGACTGATATGTAGGCTAAGTTTGAGGCTGTTATGGGACAGTAGTATAGGGTGTATAGGGACTAATTTGTGGGGCTATGAAAGGGTGTAATATTGGGCTGAAACATGTGGACAAGGGACAGCCATATAGGCATGTATGGGGGAAAACAATTATGAAACTGCAAGGATGGTGTGTGGGCTGTTTAGTGGCAAGGGGACAGGATGTGGGGAGCTGTGTGTGTATATGAGAACATGAATGCAATTGTGTGTGTGTGTCATTGAGTGAGGGTTAACAGGGAATAGAAAAAAATAGAAATCAGAAAACAGTCCCACAGTTCAGTATTGACAGTTCAGTCAACATAGGAACTTTAATGCCTCATCCAAAGTTCAAAACACAACCAATCAACTCAAAAATCCAACCATGGTTAGATTACATATAGGGAAACTACATCAGGGTTTTAAACCATACAATTTACAGTATTAATGGGTCCAAATTAGTTGCCAAAGTTCATGAATACAAACTGGAAATCTGCTCATAACATGTATCAGGAAGAAAAATTTGGAAAAAGAATTTAACCAACCAATGCAAACATGAGAAAACCTGGAATCATCTCAGTTCACAGGAAAGGGTGATTACCTAAAATAAAATCAATTGAGAGCTAAAGGGAAAATTTGGGAAATAGTGTCTACATTGTGGCTTAGTGAAATGAGAGTTAACTCTCAGGTTTTAACAAAACAACTTGGACAGTTCAGTTATATAGAAAAATCGGATTGACAGGGAATGAAGAATCATTAACATCTAGCTAACAGTTAACAGTGAATAGGGAAAAAACATGCCCAGGTTATTAGGAAAGGAAGAGGGAAAACAGTTCAGTTATTTAAGAGAACAATTCTTAGATTTATGCAATGCCAATATCAGAAATTAGTGTTCAGGTGAATGTGTATACATACAACATTGTGATGTAATATGTGTGTGATCACATATTGTATGAGTGTGGACATGAATTGGATTCCTGTGTGTGTATTATAATATGAGAACAGGGAATGTTCAGAAATTTAAGCAAATGAGCACCAGTCCAACACTTCAAAACCAAATTTGAAACTAAAACCCTAAGACCAGTCATTAATCATCATTACAATAGTTTAATACACATGTAGGTGGGCCAATTAGCCATCCACAACACAAACAGGAAAAGAAAGAGTGAAATCGAAATTTAAAAAACACCTACAGCCTCTAGTATCAGTCAAGTATCATGGTTCAACAAGGAATTCGAAAATTCGAATTCGAAACACATCTAATTAACAACAAGGGTTGGTAATGCAAGTATACATCATGTACGTGTCATACAATATATATGTGTCCACCCAAGTGGATACAATGTGTCCAAACAGAATTTAAATCCTAAAACAAAACCTGGACACAGTGCAGCAGGACAATCGTCGTGCACGCGTGCCGTGTCTTCGTGCGCACAGCACGAGCCAAACCAGGACACGTGCTCGTGTACCTAGGTTCGCCAGGTCTAGGGCTAGGGTGTCATCACCCTGAATCGGGTCGGGGACGTGTCGTGTCCGAGATAATCGTGCGTATCAGAAGGGGTTTTACCCGCGCGTACAGTGCGCGCGTGCGGCTAGTGCGACCAGTACGAGGAGGATTTCTCCTTGCACACAAAACGAGAGGCTCCCAAATTTTGGAAGCATGGTGGCAGTCACTGCCCCAACACTCACCCAAAATTTCGTGTGTCCTCGTGTCCTGTGTCGTGAGAAACAGACCCCGTGATGCAGGACACAGGGACAGTGCACAGACAGCGTGTTCGTGTCCCTCGTGTGGACACGACACGACACGAAACACCCAAGTGTCCACACAAAAATCACAGAGCAACCCTAGATCTACAATCCTATTCAAACAGATTTCTAAAACAACAAAATAAATCCCTTAGAGGGATTTCTACAAACACTTAGGTATCCTATTGGATACGTGTCCGATACGGACACGAAATGGGTCCACCAAGACACGAAACTAATTCCTACTGTTAGGGGACTCCAAAAGCTGTCCAAATATGCAAGAAAACTGGAATTTCATAGAGAGAATGAGAAGTTACCTATTGGTGTTCTTCTCCTTAAGAAGCTTCAAAATGGAGGATCCTTCATGCTAACCCAAAAGCTCCAAATTGTCCCAAATTTGAGAATACTCTCCATGAACAGCAAGAGAACATTGGTTAGATCATAATGGAAGAAATCCCAATCAAAAAGAAGTCCTATTGATTAAACTAGGAAGAAATTTAATGGAGGCTTACCGATTCCTTAAGAAAATGAAGAACTAATAAAGGAAGAGGCACAAATCCCCATAGAGACATTATATAGGCAAGGGGGGGTCTTGGCTGGTCATAAAAGTTAGGGTTAGGGTTTTTAGGTTTCATCCTATGGCTAGGATTGAATCAAAGGAAATAGATGGCCTAGAACAAAGGGTTCTATCTTAGTCCTTTGCAAATCACTTAACCATGACTAAACTTGACTTGACCCCTTAACCAACCCATCTGATTCTCAAAGTGGCTCACTAAGTTAGTCATGACTCATCTAGGTTAGGTCCAATCTAGGTTAGGCTAACCAAAACACAAGGCAATAATTAAATTAGCATTTAAATCAACCATTCAATTAAATTATTCAAAAATTTCTAATAAAATATATTTAATTCAAATAAATTCTAAAATAACCAAAATACCCTCTAAGCTAAAATATACTAGTCAAATATCCTAATCACATGGCTAGGCTCTAAGGTTACACTAGACAAACACCAAAATCATAAGTCATGATTTAAAAATAGTTTTAAAATGATTAAAATCACCAAAAATCATATTATCATTTAAATATCATAATTAAATAAATTAAAATATAAAATTTCAAAATTACCCTCATTTTAGAAAATTGGGTGCTACAATCCTACCCACCTTAGAAAAATTTCGTCCTCGAAATTAAGATGGTAGCAGGCCTTCTAGGTCAAACACCCCACAATCAAGGTCTCAAACATACCGTCAGATAATCATATGCGTCTGTCCAAAATCATGATACTCAGAATTTTCGTTATGTTAGTGAGCACGGCTACGATAATCACAGAGTCCTTGACTAAGGTACGTACCTCTAGGTTCATGGTATTTAAAATTTTTGTATTGCCTCATGCGACGGCGAAAACCTTAAATTTCCATACCCGAGAAATATATTCAAAATCTGACTACATGTCCTCACTATGCCAACCAACACGACCATCGGAGATTCTAGGTCCCATGATTTAGGTGACCTAGCCCATATGATTTATCTCAGAAGAAAATCAACATAACACCAAAAACAACAGGACAAAATTGATAAATCAACAGGGGACAGGGAGAATCGAATTTCAAGACAGCTATAAGAGGCAATTGCGGAAATGAAATCAAAAGAACGGAACCTGCAACTAGATCTCCAACGGCCTGTGCATCCTTGACTGTCCTGACGATAGCTCGCCCTACTAGTTTCCCCTGGTCTGCCGCTGATGCTGCATGAATCACCGCTGCTGAGAAAAGTCAGAAATGACGGGAGAAAATCTCTGTACAGATAGAGGTGCACCTCCAATGTAGCAGAAACGCCAACCTGAGTCGGCACAACAAGAGCTGCAGTCTCGAGGCCCTGATGAACAGGACGAGAGGTGACCAGCCTCTCGATAGTATCCCTCGAACCGAAGCGATGAGATCGTCTTCATAACCATCATGAAGACGGATCAAACCAAGAAGCAATTACTGAGAATGAAGCGAAAAATCAAGAAAGGACAGTTTATATTCAAGGAAAATCAATAAGCAACAATTGGATAAAAGGAATCTGATTAAGAGTTTTTCCTAATGTGATTCAGTACCTCAAAATATCCTAATCCTACTGCAGGCTGTAGTGATACTCTAGTTCGAATACCACCACATAAACTAGACCTACATGGGCCACCACTAAAAACGTGTCACGACCCGCACCCACTATGAGGGTACGAGAGCGTAACAACGCCCAGCCTACGCCGCAGTGTCGGCGGTAGAACGCTGTTCTAGGTCATGAACTATAACTAACATAATATGAATGCTCTCCATTAGAAGGCCAACACAGGGGTACAACTCAATCACAATCTAGAGATAGAATATGGCACGATAAAATAGATAAGAGAATCCTCAACCGAGGTACAACAGAAATGAAATACAAGTCTCAACATCTCTACAATATACAAACTCTGAATCAAGAACAACAACTAAACATAAAAGGAAAACAGTCTAAACTATCTATACTAAGCAAGGTATCGTCCTCAGCAGCTGCCTGAACCTCCCCTGGGTCCAGGTCGCAAGTGTCAACTAGGCAAACTCCAAGTAAGGGTGCAGGGTGCCCCATCATCCTCCGTAAAATTTTCAACAGGTCTAGTCAGGACGGGAGCGAGCACGAAATATCTCACGCAGTTCATATCGAGTTAGGAAATATAAAGCATGCAATAGAGTAAAGTACATGAAACGCTGAAAGAAGAAGATATATAAAAATAGTAGAGATTTGATAACAGGAAATATCTAAATATGATAAGTAAGAACTATAAGGAATATGTGATTTTAGAGTACAATCTGGTTATGTAAACGGGCTAGGAAAATGTAATGGTAACTCCATTGTACGTGGGTGTACAATAGACATATACAATAGTTATACAATATTGTACAATAGGATTTGAGTACATAACCAATTCTACTCCCCCTCCCCAATCAATACACAAGGATCTACTCCAATTACGTTATCTTATACAATAGTGTACAATGTTATACAATGGATGTACAATGTTATACAATAGTGTACAATGGTCTATCCCTGGGGCTCATGTGATAATGAGAGTACAATATGCACAATGAGTATACAAGGATATGGGTATTCAATAAATACAATATGGAAGTGAAACGCACATCACAATATGTATTTAGTGAATACAAGGAGATAACATCTCAAAAGAAGATCCATATAGTACCAATCCGTGATAACAGTCGTGTCAACATCAAGTACAGTAATCTAGGGCAAGAATGTAAATTCATACAAGTATGAAACGGTCAGAGAATATACTCGCCTGGTATCTGAATGTCCGAAGTAAATGTACAGTCCGAGATGAGGTACCTGACTCCTTGTTAGAGCAACACAAGTCAAGATGTATACAGAGGGTGATATATGAAATGTACAATGCATCTGCATGCTGTCTAGGTCAAACTAGGCTAAAGTCGACACTTGGTCAACTCTAGTCAACCACACTAGTCAAACTAGGTCAAGTCCTAGCCCAAACAAGTCTAACAAGTCTTACTAGGCCTAACCAAGCCTAGGCTAGCAATCAAATACAAGCACAAGCCAAGCCAAGCTAATCACACACAACATATATATGGAGAGATAGGTGTGAGTGAACATGTAGGAAAGCCCAAGTACGACATGCATCAATGTGAACTAGTGTCATAGTGATAGTGTCAACATAGCGTCATAGCAATGTGTAGAGACATAGTGTAAGGGTACATGAGGTGAGTATAGGGTTGTTAACATAGAATATTGCATCACCTTCCATTCAACTTGCATTTTACCTTCATTCATTCATGTATTCCTACTATACATCTATACATTTATTATTACATGCCTACGTACATTACATGGGGTACATTACATAGATTATATTACTTTACATTGATACATGCCTACATATATTCATACATGTATGCATACATTAATATATATACATATATGCCTTCATATATATACATACATATCCTACTCATCAACATACATCATTCATACACATCATGCATTATTTAAAACAGTGCAATGACCAATCCCTATTCATTCTCAGGTTTTGAGTCTATCAATCATGGGGTTAATAAGGCTAATGTGGACTGTTTTGTAGGGGACAAATTAGGACTGATATGTAGGCTAAGTTTGAGGCTGTTATGGGACAGTAGTATAGGGTGTATAGGGACTAATTTGTGGGGCTATGAAAGGGTGTAATATTGGGCTGAAATATGTGGACAAGGGACAGCCATATAGGCATGTATGGAAGAAAACAATTATGAGACTGCAAGGATGGTGTGTGGGCTGTTTAGTAGCAAGGGGACAGGATGTGGGGAGCTGTGTGTGTATATGAGAACATGAATGCAATTGTGTGTGTGTGTCATTGAGTGAGGGTTAACAGGGAATGGAAAAAAATGGAAATCAGAAAACAGTCCCACAGTTCAGTATTGACAGTTCAGTCAACATAGGAACTTTAATGCCTCATCCAAAGTTCAAAACACAACCAATCAACACAAAAATCCAACCATGGTTAGATTACATATAGGGAAACTACATCAGGGTTTTAAACCATACAATTTACAGTATTAATGGGTCCAAATTAGTTGCCAAAGTTCATGAATACAAATTGGAAATCTGCTCATAACATGTATCAGGAAGAAAAATTTGGAAAAAGAATTTAACCAACCAATGCAAACATGAGAAAACCTGGAATCATCTCAGTTCACAGGAAAGGGTGATTACCTAAAATAAAATCAATTGAGAGCTAAAGGGAAAATCTGGGAAATAGTGTCTACATTGTGGCTTAGTGAAATGAGAGTTAACTCTCAGGTTTTAACAAAACAACTTGGACAGTTCAGTTATATAGAAAAATCGGATTGACAGGGAATGAAGAATCATTAACATCTAGCTAACAGTTAACAGTGAATAGGGAAAAACATGCCCAGGTTATTAGGAAAGGAAGAGGGAAAACAGTTCAGTTATTTAAGAGAACAATTCTCAGATTTATGCAATGCCAATATCAGAAATTAGTGTTCAGGTGAATGTGTATACATACAACATTGTGATGTAATATGTGTGTGATCACATATTGTATGAGTGTGGACATGAATTGGATTCCTGTGTGTGTATTTATAATATGAGAACAGGGAATGTTCAGAAATTTAAGCAAATGAGCACCAGTCCAACACTTCAAAACCAAATTTGAAACTAAAACCCTAAGACCAGTCATTAATCATCATTACAATAGTTTAATACACATGTAGGTGGGCCAATTAGCCATCCACAACACAAACAGGAAAAGAAAGAGTGAAATAGAAATTTAGAAAACACCTACAGCCTCTAGTATCAGTCAAGTATCATGGTTCAACAAGGAATTCGAAAATTCGAATTCGAAACACATCTAATTAACAACAAGGGTTGGTAATGCAAGTATACATCATGTACGTGTCATACAATATATTTGTGTCCACCCAAGTGGACACAATGTGTCCAAATAGAATTTAAATCCTAAAACAAAACCTGGACACAGTGCAGCAGGACAATCGTCGTGCACGCGTACCGTGTCTTCGTGCGCACAGCACGAGCCAAACCAGGACACGTGCTCGTGTACCTAGGTTCGCCAGGTCTAGGACTAGGGTGTCATCACCCTGAATCGGGTCGGGGACGTGTCGTGTCCGAGATAATCGTGCGTATCAGAGGGGGTTTTACCAGCGCGTACAGTGCGCGCGCGCGGCTAGTGCGACCAGTGCGAGGAGGATTTCTCCTCGCACACAAAACGAGAGGCTTCCAAATTTTGGAAGCATGGTGGCAGTCACTGCCCCAACACTCATCCAAAATTTCGTGTGTCCTCGTGTCCTGTGTCGTAAGAAACAGACCCCGTGATGCAGGACACAGGGACAGTGCACAGACAGCGTGTTCGTGTCCCTCGTGTGGACACGACACGACACGAAACACCCAAGTGTCCACACAAAAATCATAGAGCAACCCTAGATCTACAATCCTATTCAAACAGATTTCTAAAACAATAAAATAAATCCCTTAGAGGCATTTCTACAAATACTTAGGTATCCTATTGGATACGTGTTCGATACGGACACGAAATGGGACCACCAAGACACAAAACTAATTCCTACTGTTAGGGGACTCCTAAGGCTATCCAAATATGCAAGAAAACTGGAATTTCATGGAGAGAATGAGAAGTTACCTATTGGTGTTCTTCTCCTTAAGAAGCTTCAAAATGGGAGATCCTTCATGCTAACCCAAAAGCTCCAAATTGTCCCAAATTTGAGAATACTCTCCATGAACAGCAAGAGAACATTGGTTAGATCATAATGGAAGAAATCCCAATCAAAAAGAAGTCCTATTGATTAAACTAGGAAGAAATTTAATGGAGGCTTACCTATTCCTTAAGAAAATGAAGAACTAATAAAGGAAGAGGCACAAATCCCCATAGAGACATTATATAGGCAAGGAGAGGTCTTGGCTGGTCATAAAAGTTAGGGTTAGGGTTTTTAGGTTTCATCCTATGGCTAGGATTGAATCAAGGGAAATAGATGGCCTAGAACAAAGGGTTCTATCTTAGTCCTTTGCAAATCACTTAACCATGACTAAACTTGACTTAACCCCTTAACCAACCCATCTAATTCTCAAAGTGGCTCACTAAGTTAGTCATGACTCATCTAGGTTAGGTCCAATCTAGGTTAGGCTAACCAAAACACAAGGCAATAATTAAATTAGCATTTAAATCAACCATTCAATTAAATTATTCAAAAATTTCTAATAAAATATATTAAATTCAAATAAATTCTAAAATGACCAAAATACCCTCTAAGCTAAAATGTACTAGTCAAACATCCTAATCACATGGATAGGCTCTAAGGTTACACTAGACAAACACCAAAATCATAAGTCATGATTTAAAAATAGTTTTAAAATGATTAAAATTACCAAAAATCATATTATCATTTAAATATCATAATTAAATAAATTAAAATATAAAATTTCAAAATTACCCTCATTTAAGAAAACTGGGTGTTACAGGGACTTGAGAAGAGCTCTGGTTAGGTGAAGAGCGGCGCGGTTCTCCGATGACCTGTCTGCTCCGAATAGAATTTTTGCCCTGGCGACGTCATCTTCTGCCAGCTTGATAGCTTGGAAAATATTGCCAAAGGCGTTTCTGCTCCAAGTCGGGAGCGCTCCCTTGGTCGCTTTAAGTTTAGCTGCAACTCGAGCTAGGGGATCAGGGTTATCGGCAGTGCTCCAAGCAGGTGGCAACGATGTTTTTGAATTGTGGATGGAGGGTCCAGATATCCAGTAACCAAAAAGCTTTCTTGATGTGATGGCGATTACTGCTGATCTCTATCAGAAGAGGTGAGTGATCCGATTTGGTGGTGTTCAAGTGGGAGAGGTTCGATATAAGACCGAAGTCAGCCCAGCGATTGTTCACTAGGGCTCAATCGAGCTGAGAGTATTGATGCCTGGCTCCTTCCTGCATGTTGCACCAGGTGAATGTGTTGTCGGAGAACAGGATAGGGGACATATGGGTGTTAAAAATGAAAGTGTTGAAGTCAGCCATAGCCGTTGGGAGTGGGGGGACGGCCCCCGGACTTCTCTTCTCTGTAAGAGATGG
>JANAVB010044017.1:6552001-6637001 GCA_029216955.1 Iris pallida | reverse complement strand
GCGAAAGGCACCTCCAGTATAGACGGCCAAAGCATCAAAATCATCAAATGGTCCCCCAGCTTCAACTCTAAAGTTGACTCATCGATCGTCTCAGCTTGGATCACTCTATCCAACCTCCCCCTCGTTTGCTTCGCCCCGGTAGCGCTTAAGAGGATAGCTAGCTCATTTGGGACGCTGGTAGCGAACGTTAAAGAAACCCGCAACCTATCTAAGGGCAACTACACGAAGATCTGCGTGGAACTCGATCTATTCGCAAACCCACCCACCCAGATTCAGATAGAGCTTTGGGACAGGACATTCTCCCAGACACTGGTGTATGATAATAACATCATTTTCTGCAAGCACTGCCAGATGAGAGGCCACACCACGCAGTTCTGTTTTCGTGCACATTTGGAACTCAAGAAGAAAGCTCCCAGAAAATTGCAACTCCAAAAAGTCAACCAATCTGTTCTTATAGCCCCAATCCTCCCCCTCCTAAACTCTCACACCTATTTTGAAACCAACGATACCCCTCCCAGACCCGATGAACGACCGCGGCAAAGTACGGCTTTGATCCCTTACAAGCCCCTAGCTATTCTCCTCAACAACCAATTTGACTCCCTATTAAATCTTCTACCTAAAAATAACCCGATGAGACCTCCACCTCACCCTCCATCGAAGCGCGAGAAGAGCACTTCTAACTCCGTTGTCGACCTCTCCGTTAGCGACCGGGAGCTACCACAGTCCACGAAAATATAATCGCAGGTTGTAGCCTCTCCCTCTGCTCCCAACAGCCTCATCATTGACCACCTGGCCATCCTCGGCCCAGCAGTGGTCGAAAGAATTAAACAAGCCAAGGAAGCAGGATTACTGGACCCCCTCAACCCCTTTGCGCTCTGGCAGACCTAAAGAAAGTGGTGGTATCCACCCCTGTGGAAGCCGCAGGACCTTCAGCTCAGAGGCCGACAGCTACGGCGGATGACAACGCCGTTACGAACCAGATAGCCCCCAAAAAACCCCACTACAAGAAGCACAAATCCAACAAAGAGTCCTCGATCATGACCATACGGTCAGTCGCGAAACTAAACAACCGTCCCCCCAGTCCCCTTCCCAATGGTTAACATCCTCGCCTAGAATGTGAGAGGGCTGGCCAATAAACCAACCATGAGAAGAATCAAAAACCTTAAGAAACTCCACCGGATAGACATATTGGTGATCATCGAAACCAAAATCCCTCAAAAAAGACTTAAATCCATCCAGAACCAGCTGGGCCTCCCATCCGGCATCGCTAGGTGCAATGACATTTGGATCCTTTTTGCTGACGGCATCCAGTTTGGTACATCCATGACTCGAGTCAGGCGCTCTCTTGTTGAGTGGAATACCCCACTCTCACCTCCCACTGCCTACTTTTCATCGTCCATGGTAGCTGCGACATCCCTGACCGCAGGTTCCTATGGGACAATTTGCTAGACACCCATCATCAACTCATCAATCTCCCGCGAATATGCGTTGGTGATTTCAACACGATCACGGGCAGAGACGAGAAATTGGGGGGTCGCCCGCCCCCCCAGTCGGCCGTGAATGACTTCATTACCTTTATCTTCAACGCCCACTTGTCATCCCTCCCTTTCTCTGGTAACGCTTTCACCTGGTACAACACGCAAGAAGGCGAATGCCGACAATACTCACGTCTGGCCCGTGCCCTGGTCAACAATCGGTTGTCCGACATGGGTGTTATATCCAACCTCTTCCATATGAATACCACCGAATCTGATCATTCCTCCTACTAATTAAGATTAACATCAACACTAACCACATCAAGAAAACCTTCAGATTTTTCGACTTCTGGCAACATCACCCCCAATTCCGAAATATCGTGGCCCGTGCCTGGCGATCCACCGATGATCCCGACCCCCTCACGCGTGTGGCAGAAAAACTGAAAGCGACTAGGAAAGCCCTTTCGTCATGGAGCAAGCAAGCCTTCGACAACATCTTCCAGGCTACCCGCGAGGCAGAAGACGACGTCACCTGCGCTGAAGTCTTCTACGCCACTGATCGGAAGCCTGAGTCCAGGGCGGCACTCAAACTCACCAGAGCTATCCTCAAATCCCGCCTGAAGGTGGAGTCCGAATTTTGGAAGCAGAAAGACAGACTGACTTAGGATATCGAAGCAGACAAGAATTCCTGCTTCTTTCATGCCTACGTCAACGGCCGCAGAGAACAGCTCCATCTGCACCAAATCACCGACGAAAATGATGTCATCTTCAAATATCATCGGAACATCCAAGCGGCTGCGGCGAACTTCTACTTCAACTTATTCTCCAAAGAAGTCGTTGTCAATGACGTTGATTTTCTGGCCAAGATTTCCCATTTGATAAATGATTGAGAGAAAGAATTACTTTTTACCCCCTTCTACGAAAGAAGTCAAGTCTGCAGTCTGGGCTCTCGACAAACACAGTGCTCTCGGGCCTGATGGCTTCTCCGGCGCCTTCTTTCGATCCTGCTGGGATATCCTCGACGACGACTTCCATGAGGCCGCTCTCGCCTTCTTTCAGGGGTCAAGGTACCTCAAATCTATCTTCAGTGCCAACCTGATTCTAACGCCCAAAAAAGAAAACTCAGAGACCTTCAAAGACTTCCGCCAAATCAGCTTATGTACCTTCACCAATAAAATCATATACAAGATCATTGCTAGCCGAATGTCCACTCTCCATTCTAAAATATCTCTGAGGAGTAGAGCGGATTTGTTTTCGGGTAGAACATAACCAATAACATCCTTCTTGCTGAAGAAATGATCACTTGCATGAAATTCCCATCCAGGGGCGGGAACGTTGCCATCAAACTTGACACGAAGAAAGCCTATGACCGACTAGACTGGCAATTCTTGATCTGGGTGCTCCGGGCTTTCGACTTCGTTGAGTCTTGGATCGACATCATCTTCTGATCCATCAGTGACTCATGGTTCTCCACGGTCATCAACGGGCAAACGGAGGGTTTTTTCAAATCTAGTAGCAGAGTCAGGCAAGGAGACCCTCTATCCTCCACCATCTTTATTATCGTGGCTGAGGCGCTTAGCAGAAACCTCAACTTTATGTCGAACACGTCCGGATACCACCACTTCCACACTACTGGCTGCCCTTTAATCACCCACCTCGTCTTCGCCGATGTCATCCTCATCTTCTTCTCCGGAGACATCGGTTCGGTGAAAGTTGTCCACAGAACGCTCGATAGATACTCCAGATGCTCGGGTTAACGAGTCCATACCTCCAAGAGCGACATATACACTCACCACAAGGCCGAAAAGACCTACTCTACAGCCCTCTCCAACCTTACCTCCTTCTCCACTGCCTACCCTCCCTACACCTACTTAGGGTGCCTACTGGTGTACGGGAAATCAAATTCGAGGATCTTTGACGGCAAGGTTAGCAAAATCAAAAAAAAAATCAAGGGTTGGCACAACGTGATCCTTTCACCGGACAGAAAGATGATCCTCATCAAACACATCCTCTCCTCCATCCCCCTCTACACCCTGGCCATCTGCTCCCCCCTTAGAAGGTCCTCTCCTTTTTGGAATCCCTATTCTCCAACTTCATCTGGGGCACAATGATGGAAAGGACAGACACCACTGGGCCAGTTGGGACTCCATTTCCAAACCAACCGACGAGGGAGGGCTAGGATTTAGCCGTCTTCATCACATCGTTGATGCCTGCTCCATGAAGCTTTGGTAGAAACTTCGCTCGGGCAACTCACTTTGGAACCGTTTCATAAAGGCCAGATACTTTTGAAACTCCCATCCCATGATTGCCACCACCAATACCAGATCTACTGCGACCTGGAGACACATCTTTGACGGTCGAATCCTTGCCGAACCCCTCATCCGACTACAGCCTGGCAACGGTAGCTCATTGATGTACCACGAGAGGTAGATTGGGGATACCATCCTTCAGCTAACCACGACCTCCCTCCAACCACATAATTAGTGACTTGTGGCACAACGATTCGGGTTGGCGATTGTTTTACTTAACAAAATACCTGAAAATCGGATTTTGAAAATAAAACGAGAAAAAGTACAAGAAGTACTAATTTGATTCTAGAAAGTATTGCTATGGAAGTCTGATGTGTAAATAATCACTTTGTTCCTTGGACCATACGATGATGGTGAAGATCACTGCTAAAAGATGAACAGTTGGAAGAACTAAGTCACCAGAAAGGTATCGACGCACTTGGACACTGATGGCGAGGTCGAATGCTTTTCTGCTTTGCTTCACTCTGTTCTGGAAGAAAAGTTGAAGAAGAATGCTCCGAAAAATCAAAGTCTCTGGGCTCTGATCTCTATGTATTCTCTCCTCTCTCTCTATCTTTGTGTTATATGAAAAAAATAAGTCTATTTATAGACTTGGCTTCTTGTGCCTAAAAACTCAGCAAAAGTTTCGTCTTTACGTTAATAACTGCCACCCATGACCGAAGTCACCCTCTACATACATTGACACGTGTCCCATCATTTCAATAAGAATAGGATGCACGTACACACATTCTTTGAGATATGTGGCATGAAAGTCCTGTAGGCAAACCACGTTCCAAATTGGTGAAGAAGAATAGGGTGTAAAAACAACCCAAAATACTCTGAGCGTAAAGTAGTAGACTAGGCGTAAAATAGCCCTGACATGGACTTCCCGCGTAAAGTGGTTGTTAAACAACCTTGAGCGTAAAAGTAGCCCAAATAAACTTTATGCACACGTCAACTTTTGAGCGTAAAAACTCATATAGTCTCCATGCATAAAAGAAGCCATACTGTGAGCATAAAAATAGCTCAGTCCATATACTAAACGACAACATTGGTCTCTGTGTAAAACAAATCCCTTCGAATTCTGTGATATATGCCATCATTAAATCTTCATGTCAGACTTTGCATTAAATTCAAGACTCGACAGCTTTGTCCAGTGTAAAGCAGTTAGCCTGTATTAGGCATAAAACCATCGGCTTGACCCTGGCATAAAATCATTGGCTTGACCCTGGCGTAAAGCGATTAGCCTATCTTAGGCGTAAAGTAGATCATTTTGAATGAAATGCTCCATCTCTTTGACTCATTCTATGAAGCACTTTTTACGCTCCTACAAAACCCCCTTCAAAGTTTTCAAATATCTCCAAAATTTGAAACACTTTGAACAGAAGCGTAAAAGTCGAGATTTGACCAGTCAGCGTAAAAATTCGAGAAATGGTGCCGGTCAATACTTAACCGTCATAATGAATTTTCTCTCAAAACTTTCGAATGCTTCTTCATCTCCCCGAGTTTGCATTAATAATGATCAGTTTCCCGTAAGGAATATGAAGAGTTGATTTGGTTGTATATATAAGAAGAAATTCTTCATTCTTGTTTTTCATCTTTATACTGTCATGGCACCAAAGAAAGAGATTAACAAAGAAGAGGCTCCGAGCTCCAGGATTGATATAGAGATGGAGATTGAACAAGTACGCAACTTTATAGAGTGCTTTGGACTGACTCCAGCAGTCTTTGGTCGTATAAATGGTGGTCCCCCAACTGCGTATGAAGGATCAGGTAATGCAGAAGCATTCCTTAATCTGATGCGTCGTTCCGGGATCCGCAACATGCACGAGTTAGGTGCCTCCCTTAGTCAGCCCAACGAATGAGAGAAAAAGTAATATTTTATGTAGAAGTGTCGTCTATGTGTTGCGACTCTTCAACTTATCTGTAGGGGACTACTCCCCTTTTTATAAATAAAATCTTGATATTGATCTCATCTATTGGTATATAGAATTGTTCTACACCTCCTTTAACTGCATCTATGGTTGTTCATTCCCAAGAGAAACAAAATAATACATGGCATCTGCCTTGTGGTCACGAGCGCCTTTTTAGTAGGATCTTTCCCGAAATAGACTCACGCCAACTGTTTCTTCAACCCTTATAAATAGCTGAGTTAAAGAATGTTTTATACATTCTCATTCTCATTCTTTCGAAGATAGCTTTTTGCAACATTTCATTCTCCAACAAGAGATTGACAATGGCGATGCTTTCCGATGTCGTTCCTCTGTACGCCCGGTAGCTCTTTGCAAGATCTTATTCTCCAACAAATTATCATGATTTTTGATGCCGTCTCTCTGTACGCCCGGTCACCAGACGTTGATTCAACCACTCTTAGAGCCGAATCATCTGACCTTAATGGTAAGTTCAATTTGTAAATCGATCGTCTGCTCTTGACCTTTTTGTTGAAAACAGATGTCGATTTTTAAATGAGCACAAATCCTTAACAGATGTGGAGCGTTGTACGTAAAACATTGGCGTAAAACCTGGCATAAAAACCTCAGGTGTAAAGCCTTGTTGTACATGAAACATTAGCATAAAATCTTGTAGATTAAGTGCACATGAATCACTGGCGTAAAAGCCTTGTTGCACGTAAAACATTGGCGTAAAATCTCATAGATTAGGTGCACATGAATCACTGGCGTAAAAACCTTGTAGATAAGGTATGCCTGTTGAAGATAAAACAAGATGCGTAAGCACCTGTTTTTTTAGTTTTAATTGACTGATAAGCGTCTGATGATACTTCTGTTTAAAACAATTTTTCTTTGTTATTTTCTGCAGAAGTTTGGCTGAAGAACTTTTCCAGAACCGGTATTGGCGACTTTGATGCTGTGAGGAGCATTCTTCTGACATCAACATCAGGGAGCTCATGCGCTTTTGACGCACAAATCAGACAACTCAGAACTTTTTGTGGGATAAAAGGGTCTTCCTCAGATGGTAGGAAGAGCCTTTATACACGGAAAGTTGGATGGTGGAATCAACTCTATCCCGAGAAATTGGGTAGTAGGGTTCCTTTCACGGCAGGACTAGGAATCGTATCCCAATGCTGGATACATTCCTATCTCCTCTGAAAGGCTGCCACTTCTTCACCAATTGTATTGGCAGCAACACGTCTTCGGGCTGCCATACTCTGGGATTCTCCTCTCGTCTGAGAGAGAAGACCAGAGTTTGATTCCTACTGTTTTGGTCGCCATTGAGGCTCAGACAGTAAGGAATTGACACCAATAGCGAATCCGATGAAGAAGATCCAAAGAAGAAATAGATCTCGATTAGGTCATCGTTGTTTTATAGATTGAAAATCCAAGATATAATAGATTTCCATTATGATTTGCAAGAAAGTCTAAGAAATGTAATAGACTTTTATGATAAAATGAGAATGGAAATGACAAGTCTTCTACGCTCAATGATTTGTATCTATATAGAGATAATATGGACATGATAGATAATGAAATTGTATTTTCTGTTTTTAGAGTATACAATACTTATCAGAGGTAATATGGACATGACAGTATGTAAGAACTCAAAAAAAAGTAGATTAATATCTATACAGAGGTCAAATGGACATGATAGATAGGAAATACAAACAAATTTAATCACTACAAGAAAAATGATCTTTTACGGCGCGCGAAACGTGCCATAAATGATCTTTCACAGCGTACATTTTTGTGCCGTAAAAGGCCATGCCGTAAATGATCCTATTATTTACGGCGTGCATTTGCACGTTGTAAATGACACTTTTTACAATGCACAGTTTAATGCTGTAAATGATCTTTTTTTACAACACACATCAGAACGCTGTAAATGGCCACTTTTTTACAACACGCATCAGAACGCAGTAAATGACCTTTTTATACAGCACGCATTCAAACGCTGTAAACAACACTTTTTTTTACAATGTGAGAGCAAATGCTGTAAATGATCACCTATCACATGTTGTAAATGCATATTAATGAATGTCGTAAACACATTTCCCACGATTTTTTGTGAACGTTGTTAATGAACCTCTTTTTATAATGCACAATTTAGTTTATATCAAATTTCCAACATTTGCAACATGAACAAATATTATAATTTAGTTTATATCAAAATTTGACCCCATTCATTAAATTGTCATTATTTTGAAAAGAGAGAGCAAAGTATAACATAGCAAAAGAAAATATAGGAACAAATTGACTGAATTATCATATTAAGCAATTAAAGTCACAAATTCATAGGTACGAACAAATAGATCGTAGCTTCCAATCCATAATTCTATTAACAGTAACATTAGTGTTCTAGTAGCTTCAACAAACATATAGACCATATCAAATGTCTTTGTCAACAATAAATCATCTACCCCTTAACAAAACACCCAAAAACAAAATATCCAACAAAAAACTCGAACGTGATGGCGATGAAGAGTCCACGTGTTGCAGAGAAGATGATAGCGAGAATCCACAAGTCCCATAACTCAACTGTTGCAAAAATATTTATAAAAAAAATAATATTAGTGGATCAATAATTATTAAATAAGTAAATGTACAATTCTTCGTAAAACTTCAAGCAAACAAATAAAGTTGTTTACAACAGTTCAATTAATTCAAGTGGAACTTTTAAAATGAAATACCTTAGGTACATGCATTTCATTTCATAATAGTGTTGTATCTATATAGGGCTGGAGAATTTGGGGCACAATCATAATCTGAACATCTAATTTGCAAGAAATTTGTTCTCTACTAGATAGTGGCACATTCGTATAAAGTTGCAAGAAATTTGATATATGAAAGTGAACTGCACAAGTATCCAACAAGTCTAGTCTTAAACTAGTGGCACATTCATGGAGAAAGTGAACTGCACAAGTCTAGTCTTAAACTCTTAATAAGCAATGTTTCAGTAATGACAATATAATCAAGCCAATGAAATATCAATTTAAATACGACAAAATCAGTTAAAAAGGTACAAGAAATTTGATATATGAAATGCCACATGCTAGTGCTTAGTGATTGATAAACACTCAACTATGCTTATTAGTGTAAATTAGGTTGAAATATGTGGTCTTGTTCAGATTCAAGGGCAAATCTGAGCTTATTCAAGTAAATATGGCATTGTTCATAATTAGAATCTCCATTAGAATTGCCATCTATTATTTGTAAGGGCCGGTTCTTTTCTCGTTTACATGAAATAATAGCAGCAATACGTGAAGCTTTCTGGTGCTTGTTGGTTCTCTTGGCAGCACTGTTTGAGCACTTCATCAAACAAAAAAGTTAAATAATGACAAAATCAAAATATGAGTGTCAGTTGACTAATTTTCCACAAAACACATACATTATATTTAAACAGAACTGCTCAACATTCAATAAACTGAACTATTCATCATACATGTGTTCTGTGGATACTTGTTTATTGCATGATATAATATCAAAATATGAGTGTCATTTGACTGTGTTCTGTGGATACATGTTATTGCATGATACATGTGTTCTGTGGATAAATGTTTATTGCATGATACCTGTTTATCAAAATAGGAATAGTTCTGTTTATTGCAATGCTTATTGAGGTAGCGTACATGTGTTCTGTGGACTCCTACCTGATGGGTTCCTAATACATTTGCTAGGCAGTCCTGTGATCCCTAACTTGTGGATACATCAACAAAACATCCTTATTCTGCAGGCTTCAGTAAAACTGGTACCATTTGCAATTGATATTGAAGCTACTTTTATTAGATTTTGTCACCTAAAATCCCAACAAGTTGAGGATGGGTTCCTAATAAATTTGCTAGGTAGTCATGTGATGTTCACTTTCTATGAATTGTACCAAATCCTTAGCTGAGGCAGATATGTGCAATAGGATATCTTGCCATGAGCATGAAGGGTTTGCAGGTTATTAAAATCTATCTTTTCTAGTCACATATTGATGTTAAGATTAATATCTTTCATATTCATCAGAGTTTTTTGGTCAAATATATGGGAATTGACATCTCTCTTAGTCTTATTTAAATGGACAGTTCCAAATGAAGAAAAAGGCAACAACAAAAATTCCCACTTATGTTCAAAACTAAGAGAATATAATCTGAGCTAGACCTTTTTGTTACCTGCCAATTATATGAAGGCTAAATAATCATTAGTAGTTACCATAAGCTGCCAATTAAGAAGGGTCCAATTCCAAGACCGATAGTGTGAACTATTCAAACATGAAGAGTGCACCGACAGTCAAAAAATATATGGATGTGTACTGCAGTTTGTGTTTTTAAAACATATAGAAGGAATACATCTTTGAGTTATCAGATCTAGAATGAAGGAAAAATGCACATAGGCGAATGAATATACAGGTAAAGCAATTGTCTATATCTATTTAAGGTATGTCTAACTAAGACATGCTCTCTTTTTTCATTACAAATATTACATTTGATATTTGCAGGGAGGTATATCATCATTGTAACAACAACAACAAAAAGAAGTAAATACATTTCAATAAGAATTAATTTCCAGTCTGTTAACACCAAATCCATTAATAATAGCATACACAACAATAGAATATTTTTTTTAGTGAAGCATCATATTTACATATGAATAGCTCTTCTAGTGAATCAATACTAGGCTCATGGGTGCAAGCAGATCAAACGCCGCATAAAGTTCAATGGATGAGACGAGAGATGTGAACTATATTCTCACCCAGTCTATCGTAAGGAATGTTAAAAAAAATATAACCAGTTACATGGTTTTATGTGCGAGTATACATCCACTTTGACAGAATAAAATTAGGGTCTACATGAGTTAAGACTAGTGTGCATATGTCGAAAAGCAGGTAGGGCATATGGCATATATAGGGATAAGATCAGGTGTATATGGAATTCTGCTTGTGGCCCAAAGTTAACTCATGCTTTAGAAGAAAAAGTTAGTCAACTCATGTATATATTAACTTAGGTATCAGTATCCCTTATGTGGACCAATGAGAGGGTTAGCACGGGACAATAATACAAGGCACCCAACTAGGGTTCCTAGCCGCTGGCCCTCCTAATTTTGTAAATCACTGGAGAAAAGGGATGGAAACAGAGAAAGAACAAGGTTTCTCCTAGTGGCCACCGCTGAAGGTGTCTAAGCTGCAGAACTATGTTGGACGAACATGAAAAAATGATATTGATTTCCGTACCGTGTTTGTACTTGTATCCATATTCATGCAACTAAGGGACTACATATGTACCTATTAAAAAAATGTCATAACCCGTACCCATATTGTGGTCCTTATCCGCATGTGTCAGTCTTTGTGCAATATTAGCTGCCGAAAAGATTCCAACTCCCCAAATAACTCCTATTTTCTTTCTCTCTCTCTCTCTCTCTCTCCAAAACAACTTGTGCTTTTTTGCTTTAGAGCATGAAGCCAAATCGCTCAAAAAGAGATTGAAATAAACCAGAACCAACTGAGACTATTGTTTTGACCAAAATTCACCGTAACAAAGTTTCAGCATAGGTTTACTGGAGGCATCAGATAGTCTAATCTCTAGGGTGACAACCATCCACTTTTTCCTCATCTAGAAGCATTTTATATCACTTTGTTCTACAGGTCAACCTTAATATATGCTATACTCAATAATTCCTTACAAAATTAACTCAGCATATAGTCAATAGATAGATAGCCCGCTTTCAGTTCTTCAAAGAGACATCATAATTAAGTTGTAACAATAAAATAAACTTAAAATAAGTGGATAAACATTGTCAGCAAGTGGATCAAACGTCGTATAAAGTTCAAAATCTCGAGTTACCCAATATAGTAGAACTGCCAGAAAACAAGTTAACACAATGAAAATTTGTGTAAAGCAATGTAGATAACATGTCAAAATAAGGCAACATGCCAACTATATCAAAGAAAAATTACTCAGAACTTCAACAGTTATTTAATTGTGAACTGCAAATTATTGCAAAAATGAGAGGATGAAGGGAGATGAGACTACTGATGAAAAAGTTGATGTGTTAGTCAATGATCAATAGTATGATATAATAGGTCGAGCAACAAGCCCTACATGTTATATACATAACAAGCCTCACAAGAATAGCTCGACCTGGAGAAGATCGAGTATATATGAAATAAAATAAAATAAGGATAAAGATTTGAAGAACAAACCTGGAGGATGATTGAACCTGGAGAGACCCTTCTCCCTCTTCTGGCCGTTCGCAACCTGGATATCCCAGCCATATAAAAAAATCTTTAGGTTGAGTATAGCTGATCCCTAATCTAGGGCTTAGGAAGAGATTGCGAAGATCGAACCTAGATAGACCCTTCAATCGGTTCTCCCCTTTCTGACCTTCTCCCTGTTCTGGTCGTTCCCCCTTATGGTCGGCTTTCTAGGGCTTAATATGGGAATTTTCTTTGTGCGGGAAAGCAACAAATTTTTAGGGCTTAATTGGTCAGGAAAGCAAAATAAAGAGAAGGGGGGGTGGTAATTTTCTTCGTGCGTGGCAAATTTCTCCTAATTTGGAGGGAAATAACAACTTATAAGGATGGGGGGGAATTTCTTAAGGAAACATTGTCTTAGGAAGGAAACAATATATTACAACATACATAAAAAATATGTTGTAAATGAGTATTCATTTACAACACACAAAATACATGTTGTAAATGAGTATTCATTTACAACACACAAAATACATGTTGTAAATAAGTCTTCAATAACAACGCGCAAAATGTGGCCTAAAACGTTAGAACAAATTCAAAAAAATAACAAACCTGAGCTTTGGCCTATAAACTCGGTAGCTTTAACCAGGTCAGCGATGCTAGATAGTAAGTCCATTATGTCTCTGAAATTATTTAAAAGTTGTTAAAGAAACAACCCCAAGAATACTAGGGTTCACATAAAGTAGACATATATGGGATAAAACCAAAAACATATGAATAGCAAAGTATTTATCCAATTCCAAATGAACTGAAACTACACAAATCTTTTGCAAACAAATGCAAAGAATATTACGCAGTTATTGACATGCAATTTCACAGAGTCATATTCAAGAATCATCCTATGTTGGCCAAGAAAGGAGATAAATTGGTCAATAAATCTGTCTGTGCGCAGTCCTTTCAAATTGATGGTGCCAAATAGGAGACTATATTCAATTTTTTGCCAAGATCGTCAACATGGTAGGGCAGGTCCAAGGTGATAGAGGCACCATAGCGTCAGGCCTGGTCGGCCGTCTACTGTGGTTCAGTGCCATTGTGGGGTGCTCGACACAACCAGTTGGAGCCACTGATCGACCTAGGGTCTTTATGGTGCACCAGAACGAGCTTCGTAGATGGAGAGAGCGTAGTCGGGTTGGGAATTGGTAAGAACCTCGTGTCCGATTCGGACAAATCAAGCTATCGGTACTCTGAGACAATTGACCGAACACATGGCGTGCAGATCAAACATAAAGTGTTTAAAGTCTTGTTTTGACTTTTAATGATTGAAATAGAAATTAAAGATTTAGAGAAGTATCACCAGCACAGGAGACCAAAGGATCTTACCTAATGGAGAATTCGCACTTGAGCACAAATTTGAGTTCAACATAACTTACCTGAGGAAAGCCTTTGCCATTACCAACTCCTCCGACCTCGACCCTCAAAACTTTCGGAACGGAGACTCGACCAGCTAGACGTCTACCTTCTCTCCAATTGCGCTTGTCAGCCGGTGGACATGGCGGAGGTCGAATGGCTGCCGGCGGAGGGAGAGACAGAACCACAAGGTAGGGTTCCTAATGGAGGACTTGAGGTAGCAGACGACGGTGTGGTGCACCGTCCCGACCGTCGTAGGCGAAGGTGGCGAACCGTTCCCGTATATGGTGTCGAGCCTGATCCTCACGGACTCGATGGCGATCTTCAGGTCGTGATTGGGGAGGACAAGGGTGTCTCCTTTCTTTCTCGAGGAGAAAAGGTTGAGAGAGGAGGAGGTGACGAAGGAGTCAACGTTGGCGGCGTTCCGGTGCGACAACGAAAGGTTCTGGATTCGGACCAGGATCCGGTCGGGAGATCGTCAGGGTTAGGGTATGAGCGGTAAAGGAGTTTGAGGGAGGCAGAGAGGAGGAAGGGAGGGGAGGAGATGCGGAGGGGAGGAACTTGTCGAGGTTGTTGAGGAGGGAGCTAGAGAGTGAACGAGAAGGGGTCACGATCTAGATCTAGGGCTCCAGAAATAAAAACTCAAGATGGAATGAAAAAAAAAAATTTTGAGAGGAGGAAAAAACTTAAGCCGGGAAGTGAAAAAGTCAGGTGGGAAAGTATATATATATATATATATATATATATATATATATATATATATATATATATATATATATATATATATATATATATCTTTTCAAAAATATATCTATTGTATTTCTTAAGAATATAATTTTTCTATTCAATTTTTTTTCAAAAATTCGTATTCAATTATTTATTGTTTATTGTTTTGGATTTTTTAGTTTTCTTTTTTAGTTTTCTTTTTTCATTTTAAAAAAAACATTCAAGTTTTTCTTTTTTAGAATGATTTTTGTTTTTTTTTTAATTTTTAAAAGATTTTCGTTGTTGTTTTTGCAGTTTTTATTCTTTTTGTTTTTTTATTTTTTATCATTTTCATATGAAAATATAGGTGGAAAACAATTATTTTAACATTTTTTTGAAATCTGGATTTGAGAGGAAAACTAAATTTTTTAGGGGAAAATTTTCTTAGGAGAAAAACTAATTTTTAATAAACAAATACATTCATTTACAACACGCAAAAATGTATGCCGTAAATGAGCCTTCAATTACAACGCGCAAAAATGTATGCCGTAAATGAGTCTTCAATTACAATGCGCAAAAATGTATGCCGTAAATGAGCCTTCAATTACAACGCGCAAAAATGCATGCCGTAAATGAGCCTTCAATTACAACACGCAAAAATGCGTGTCGTAAATGAGTCTACAATTACGGCGTGCATGTCAAACACGCCGTAAAAAAGACAAAAAATAACTCTTTTACGGCGCACATATTTGCACGTTGTAAAAGAGTGTCATTTACAACGCACATCAACTGCGCGCCGTAAATTGTGCGCCGTAAATGCTACATTTTCTTGTAGTGAATATTTATTCGGAGGTCATAAAAATGTGATAAATAATAAATCCTTCTTTCTATACCAACTGGTAAGATAGAAGATCAAAATTTCTCTCCAAAGAGACGAGTAATCAGCTTAACCAAACCTTGGTAGCTGGGGATTAAGAAGACAGTTGTCATTTGAGGATATATACCAAAATGAATGAACCGACATATCTTTCAGGAAAAGAAAAAGGTTAATTCAATTCCATAATTAAATGGATGAATCTGATGTAATGAACGGACAGGTCTTTTCGGGAATGAACAGTTGTTTTTACAAGACTGGTTCATTAATAGATCTCTCCTATAAATAGATGAGAACTCTTCGTAGCATTTCATTCTTATTTCCACTCCTCTATCGGAGATGTATTCCATAGGCGTGCAGCAAAAGAATAAAGTCTCCAAGAAGGTTGAGGACGTCATCGAGACGTGCCCCGTTGAGCCAATTGTGACAAGCCCAACCGAAGTAGGCGAAAGCTCTTCTACTCCCAAGCCACCACAAGACATCCTTGCTTTCTTAGTAGAGCCAGGGAAAACTCCTGAAGAAGAAGTGCTGAGGATGGCTGCCTGCAGGTTTTTTATGAACTCAGCAAACGATGCCTTCGAAGCATTGGCTGACTATGTATTCAATAAGAAAGGCAGTGGTCCTCGTCATTAATCCTTTATTCAAAACATAAATAATAATAAAAGAAATTTTATTTCCATTCTGTCTCTTTTTTTATACATAGTACTTCTTAAGAAATTTGCCATTGATCGGCATCATGAGTAGATCTCCATTGGGCTTTAATAACCAATAGGCGCCATTAGAAAACACGGTCTCAATTACATAAGGACCTTCCCATTTTGCTTGGAATTTCCTTTTGCTTTTGTGAGTCATAATCATCGGTCTTCGAACGGCTAATACCAACTCGTCAATCTTGAATACCCTCTCTTTAACTTTACGATTGAAAGTTCGAGATATACGGGCTTGATATAGCTCAATATGTTGTTGTGCTTGAAGACGCTTCTCGTCCAATCCTTCAAGTTCTTGGAGTCGTAAGCGATCATTGTTCTCTATAGTTAGCTCATTAGCAATAGCTATTCGTAGAGATGGAATCTGGATTTCCAAGGGAAGAACAGCCTCACATCCATAAACCAATAAAAATGGTGTAAAACCAGTAGGAGTTTGGACTGTTGTTCGATAAGCCATAAACATTCTCCAAGTTTCTCATTCCAATCACGTTTATTAGAAGAGACAAACTTTTTGAGAAGTTTAATGATCGTCTTATTGAAGGCTTCGGCTAAACCATTAGCAGCTAGATTATAAGCCGTAGAAGCCAGATTTTGAATTTGATTCTTATCACAGAACCGATAAAATGTCTGACTGGCAAATTGTGGACCATTATCATGAATTATTCGTCGAGGAATTCCGAAGCGATAAATGACATGATGTTTGATGAAGCTGATCACATTAGATGTTTTCACTTTAGCAAAGGGAACTACTTCTGCCCACTTAGAAAAGTAATCAGTTATAGCTAATATGAACCGATATCCTTTAACAGAAGGAGGGTTAATAGGACCAATGACATCCATACCCCAAGCTTCGAAGGGCCAAGAAGCTACTGTAGGATGTAGAAATTCAGAAGGTTGGTGAATAAAGTCAGCATGAATCTGACATGCTTTACATCTTCTGGCATAGTCTACAGCATCTGATATCATAGAAGGCCAATAATACCCCATTCTTCGAATGCGATCCTGTCATTTCGGACCCGGTTGATGAGCACCACAAATACCATCATGAGCTTCTCGGAGTGTTCGTTTGGCTTCACTTTCTGAGAGACAGCGCAGCAAGAGTCCATCATATGAGCGACAATATAACATATGTAAAGATGAATCATAATAGAATCAAAATGATCGTCTTTTAACTGATGCAGCTTCTTTTGGATCTTCAGGTAAAATCTTATGAACTGCGTAATCAATAAATGGAGTTCTCCAATCCCTCTGCTGAGAGCTTGACTCTGTAGTATAACTCTATTTAATATACAAATTATTCTTGACACAGAATAAGTCTCGGTCCAATAAAGTGATTGTATTTTGTCTTCGAATTGGAACAGCCAAGTCTGCAGCTAAGCTAGCAAGAGCATCAACTTCCATATTCTGAGAACGTGGTATGAATTCAATGAAGAATCCTTTGAATGAAAGGACCAATTCGACTACCACTTGATGATAAGGGATGAGATCAGGATTTCTGACTTCATAAGTTCCTCTAACCTGATTAACAATCAGTTGAGAATCTCCATAGGCTTCTAGGAACTCAATATCCAACTGTTTTGCTACTTGGAGACCAATCAGCAAAGTATTATATTCTGCTATATTATTAGAGCATGGCTCATTGAGAGAATAGGCTTGGTATATGACCTTTTGTCAGGAGAAACCAAGACGATTCCTACCCCAGAGACAATATTACCTTTAGGTTCAACTCGTGATGCTCCGTCAAAATATAATTGCCAGATGTCATTTTTCAAAGTCATATTGCAATCTACAACTTCATCTGGAATGTCCTCGTATAACTTTGATGTTTCAGGTATAGGATGAGCAGCTAAGAAATCAGCTAATGCTTGACTCTTCACTAATTTTTGAGGTATATAAACCATGTCATAAGGAGTGAGCAACATCGCCCAGGTAGCTAACCTAGAGTTAAGAATGCTCGATTTTCTCATCAATACCCAAATGTGATTTATTCTGGAGATGACATGGATAGTCTGTCCTGTCACATAATGTCTTGTCTTTTGGACAGCAAAAACCAAGGCCAAATATTCCTTCTCTACAGGAGTATACTTGTATTCTTCTCTGACCATCATTCGGCTAAGATAATAAATCGCTTGTTCATGTCCTATATTACTTTTTTGTGCAAGAAGAACACCAAGTGAATGATCCAAAGCTCGAACATATAGCAAAAATGGTCTTCCTATCACTGGAGGTAGCAAAACAGGTAGATTTGTAAGGTATTGCTTGATGTTATTGAAGGCTTTCTGACACGCTTCATCCCAAACAAATGATACACCCTTCTTTAATAGACGGAAGAAAGGCTGGCATCTTCCAGAGAGATTGGATATAAATCTTCTGATATACGCAATGCGACCTTGGAAGCCACAGAGTTCTTTTAAATTGCGTGGAGGACGCATTTCAAGAATTGCTTTAACCTTATCAGGATCAAGATGGATACCCTGAGAAGTAATGACAAATCCTAAAAACTTGCCACTGGAAACCCCTAAGAAAGACTTAGTAGGGTTCATTTTCAATTGATGTTGGCGCATCAATTCAAATACTGTCTTCAAGTCTTGAATGTGATCATCTTTTGAACGACTCTTAACAGCAATGTCATCTACATAACATTCTACTGTCTTCCGTAGATGTTCTTGAAAGATGTTGCTCATGGCCCGTTGATACGTGGCACCGACATTTTTAAGACCAAACGGCATCACCGTATAGCAGTAAACCCCAAAGGGTGTACGAAAAGCAGTATGCTTCTCATCTTCTGGATGTATCTTAATTTGATTATATCCTGAGAATCCGTCCATGAAAGACATGCGTTCAAAACTGCATGTATTGTCTATCATGACATCAGTAATTGGAAGTAGAAATTTGTCTTTTGGACAAGCTGCATTAAGATCTCGAAAATCTATGCAAATTCGGATTTTTTCGTTCTTCTATATAACAGGAACAATGTTGGCAACCCAATCGGGGTGTTGTTCTTCACGAACAAAGCCACACGTGATTAACTTTTTGACTTCTGCTTCAATTGCATCCATTATATCTGGTCGAAAACGCCGTTGCTGTTGTTTTACAGGCTTAGCATTAGGAAGAATATTGAGTTTATGAGTAACAACTTTGGGATCTAGACCTGGCATATCCTCATAACTCCATGCAAAAATATCAATATATTCTTTGATCATTTTTATCAATTCTTCCTTTTCATCTTCAGAAAGATTTTACTGATGAATATTGGTTTGGGCATAGTTCTATCTCCAACATCAATTTGGACAATCTCGTCCTCTGTAGGTGGTTGTCGTTGTTCAAAACGAAGTTTCCATTGAGTGTCCATCTGTTGAGCCCAAGGATCATTCTCAAATGGTTCAGATTCACCATCAGTTGAACCATATAAGCTAAAAATATTTGCTCATATTCATCATAATAATCTCTTTTAATACACGAGGAGTGAGGTATATCGGATTCGATGAATTGGATTTCTTCTGAATCTGATGATTGTGGAGAGCTAGAAGAGAATTCTTCTTGAATATCGTCATTAAACATATGGGACGGATCATATCCCAATCCATGACGAGTCTTCTGGTAAAATGGATCACCACATAATGGTAGTCGTCTACCTTTGTCTTGATTGAGACCTTGCATAGTCTTCAATCATATCCCATGTTCTGGATAATCTTGAGAGATTGTTGACTATATCTATCAATTCGGATTCTTCCTTTATCTTTATCTCTCAAATCATCTGTCTGAGCAACAGGGATGTTTCTAGCCAGGCCAAACACAATTTGGCGCTTGTTTTTCTTATCAGATGGAATCACGAAATAAGATTCCTCGTGATGTCTATAAGTTACACAAGCTTGCGATGAAGCGGCTACAGGAAGAAGATAGAAAGAAATGTTAGAAACCTTTGAGCATAAGGTCCAACATCGACATGAGGAGGAAAAGAATTTTTCTTATTATCAATATATAAGGTTTCCTCTGTGTCTATGTCGTCTTTATATTGATGACTTTGATTATCAGAAGATAAAGTCATTCTTTCAATAAACTTGACAGCCATATACTCGAAAAGGAAATCTTCATTAATATCAAAAAGTACAGAATGATCAATATTTACATTATTTATAATTTGACTACTACGCTTCGGATTAATCACTAGTGGTCTATCATCCGTCTTTTGCGTAGATTTGCCAAAATTGACAATTAATGGAGGTTCTGGATCATTCGTACAAAAAGTACGCCCTTTGACCTTGATCACAAAAGGTTGAACTTGGCTTTTAGCAGGAACATTCACTGATTCCTCAGATGAAGCTTGAGTTCTTCCTTTAACCTTGATCATCAAAGGTTGATTGTTGACAGGTTGGGGTTGGATTCGTCCTTTGACTTTGATATTCAAAGGTTGCTCTTCTGGCGGATCTTCGTTAATAGACTGATCTTCAGCAGATGATTGATCTGCAGCCATATCTGATATCTCTTTCACATGTTCTTGTTTGTAAAGCCTTGAATCAGCAAAATAGGCTTCGACACCCTTGAAAGGATTGATATCAGCAAACTCAGTCTTTATAACCCCTTGGGAATCCACGTACTTGAAGCATTGGTGGAGAGTTGAAGGCACGATGTTATGCTCATGTAACCTTAGTCTTCCAAGAAAAACATTGTAGGATACGTCTGAGTTGATAACATAAAATGTTGCCATAGTTCGAAGATCACCAATCTGAATCTTCAGACGAATCTTCCCCAGTGGTTTGCTCTTTCCAGAGTTGAAACCAACTACTGTGGTACTAGTGTAAGTCAGATCACTAGTAGGAATCCTCAATGGTCTTAGCATACTTTGAAGAATTATGCTAATGGAAGACCCATGATCAATTTAAATTTTGTCAACTTCAACGGATTCAATATACCCGGTGTAGCACAAAGGCCTGTCATGCTTGTTATGCTTCAATAGCATATCTTCTTGTGTAAAGGTGACGTTAAGAATTACTTCCGTCATACTATGACATTGTGGGCATGACACTGGTATATTATCAGGAGTCTTGAGTTGAGCTAAGCAGGAATCAGCTTGCAGCAAAGCTTCACTCAAAGTTTCACGACTTTCTTTAGAAAGGCGAAGCAACTCGAAGATAGATAATCTAGCCGGAGTATTAGCTAACTGGGCTAGAATATCAAATTTATAAGGTTTCATCACCACCCCCTGACTGGAAGTAGACTTCAACGGGACGTCGAAGCGTACCGTCTTCTGTTTTCCCTTTTCAACCACAGCAGGAATAAGAGACGGTTGAGTTGATGGTGTTTCAATATTCTCTGCTTCTTTGGAGGATCCCTTATAATCTTTGTGGTACTCTTTTCCAGATCTTATACCAGCAAAAGTTTCATCTTCAGACTCAGAAGAAGGAAGTACCATATTGCAGGATTTAATCTTCCTTTCCTTAGCCTTCTTCTTGTGAGGATTGTTATGAGGAACTTTAGAACCCAATCCAACAGTGGATTTTTTTTACTTTGAATTTGTAGAGGAAGTCGTATTCCTTTATCATAATTCAAACCTTCTGCCTTTTGAAAGTCATAACCCATCTTCTTCATGAGAAGGACGGATTGATGACTGTACAAGTGAGTAGGCAACGGACTTTTAACAAGTGATTCAATAGAGGAAGAAGAAGAAATATTTGTAACTACAGAAGAATGAGGAATAGAGTTCTCTGTAGCTACGGGGGAAGGAGGATTCGGGATACGAGGAAAAATCCCTATAGGGGCTTTTTCATAAGCAGCGAAGACTTGTTATGCCCTGTATAAGGGAACACTATTCATGGCTAGCCACTGCTGATAAGTAAGCTTGAACTTGGCAGGGGGAGCCAGACTTGGAGGACATATGTTCAATCCTCTCAGTCTATCTTTCAAAGGAATGCCATCCCATAGATTGTCCAAATCATCAGAATCTGGAATAACATGAGAAATCATGTTACAGGTTTTGACTTTCTTACCTTTCTTGGATTTTGAAGTTTTATCTTCATCTTCCATTTCATGTACTAAGTCAGGATGTACCCACATAATTTCACCATTCTTTAATGTAAGAAGCAACAATCCTTCATTTTTCTCCCTAGCAGGCAGAATATTCACAATCTTCATCGTCGCCTTTGGGATTGGGATAATTCCATCTGGTACTTGTTGTGGAGGAAAATCTCCAAATTGAAGAGAAACCATATTGGTTGTAACCGTATGGTCATCATTGGTTAAAACGATAGCACCACCATTTATCAGCTCTTGGATTTTCTTCTTCAAAACATAGCAAGCACTGGTAGGATAATTAATGTATCTATGATAGACATAATTTTTGGGATTGTCAGTCAGATTCACCTCATTAGGCCTCTTTGGCTCCGGAATCTGGAGTTTGCCACTCTTCACCAGACATTGGAATATCCCTGGGATATCACTTTCATCAAAAGAGTATTCTTCTTTTGGCCTGAAAGATTTCTGATTATTCGGCATCGTTTTATTCTTGAAAAGATTGACCATAAGAGTGTCTTTTCCTTTCATATTACGATTGTCGAAATTATTACCAGGATTACCTTTCTTTCCTTTATCCTCTGAGGCGAAAATTATCCTATGTTCACGAGCTAACCTACCATTGGTCTCGACAGAAACTGCTGCTATGATAAATGAAGCCCAATCTGTGAATTGGGAACCCGTGAAGACAGCGATAGATGGTCGCAGATTCATATTACATGTATCAATCAGCGCTGAATCTGGCATACCAGAGGGCATCTTTAGAGTCGCCTGTCGGAAACGTTCAATAAACGTCCGAGTATCTTCTTTCTCCTTTTGCTTAATTTCTATTAAGGAGGACATATTCATGTCAATACCTCCTTCATAGAAACGAGAGAGAAACATTGCCTTAAATTTGTCAAAAGACGAAATGCAATTGTCGAGTAAACTACGATACCAGTCGTAAGCTGAACCCGTCAAGCACCCAATGAATACTCGAGTGAGAAGAGCATCATTTTTCTGCAAATGTACAGTCATAATATCAAAGTAATTGATATAGTGACTAGAAGAAGCCTTTCCATCAAACAATACCATTGACTGTGGCTTGAATTTCGGTGGAAAGGGTACATCATTCCAATGAGGAGGATAAGATTGCTTAATCCCTAACCTCTGGAGTTGATCCTTTTGCTTCAAAACTTCAAACTGTGCTTTGAGTTCACACACTGCTTGAATGGTTTCGCTGGTTTGTGGAAGCACATTTGATTGAAAAGTTGTTGGTTGTACCGTAATCCCCACCGGAGATGGTACATCTTCTGGAATGATGGGATTTGGAGATGCAGAATTTTGGTTAACAACAGGCTCTTGGATATTCAAAGGTATATCAACCCCTTGGCTATCTTGAGTTGGTGCTGCTACCTGAATCGGTGTTACAATTTCTGGTTGAGCAGTTTGCTGAGCCATTATTATCTGGTGCATGCTTTGCATCATTTTAAGTATGTCTTTCAATAATTGCTCAACGGCAGTGAGACGTTGTTCTGTATTAACAGATGACGTCTCTGGTTCATCTCCAATAGCGTAGGATTCAACCTCTCTTGAAGATACAGAGGGATTAGTATAAAAGTATGAATCGACACTATCAGTTTCGGACTCAAGAGATTGAGTACCCCCAGCTTCAGAATTAGAAGTCTGCAATTGTCTTTGTCTTCTTGATCGAGTATTCTGATATACTCCTTCAAAAGAATCAAGAAGTCTGTTGAATTGTTGTTGACCTGGGGTTTGGGACGTGTTCCGTCTAAGACGTCGTCCTCTGTTGGTGTGAGATGCCATGTTAACTGATGCATATGACGACTCATCAGCTTGTTGTTGGGGTACATTAAAATTCAATCGATCAAAAACTGACCGTCTGGAAGCCGAACAATAACATTTGATCACAATCTGGTGACACTCACAATAATGATTTTCTTGGGGGAGTGTCACAGAAGATTGTCTATTTTTACGCTTTTGTATTAGCAATTCACGTAAATCAGAAGGAGTAGAAGGAGTAGTCTTCTTTATTACATTTGGGGTAGCAAAACGTTTAGTCCCTTGTGTATAAAGAAGATTACTGGCAGCATTCGCAGAACCAAACTGTACATTTCTATGCGTTTGGAGTTGTGTGCGCAAATCTTGAGATTTTTGAGCACGAAGGACTCCATTTTTATTGCGTGTGATTTGTAGGTTTGGTACTTTGCGTAAAGCAGTATAAGAAGGTTGTTGGTATAGAACTGAAGCTTTACCAACAATATTTTTATGCTATATGCATTTAGGTACATTCATATTAGATATAAAAATATCGTTGCTAATTTTATCTACACTGTCACAGACAGGAGACTTACCTTTACGCGTAGAGCATAAAAATTGATTATCAACCACGTCACAGACGGGAGATTTTCCTTTACGCACGTCACAGACGGAAGACTTATTTTTACACTTGGAAGCACAAGCATTAGAGTCTGCCTCATTACAAATGGGAGACTCGTTCTTATGCACTGAGCGTAAAATTTGGTTTTTACCCACTGGGCGTAAAACATCACTTTTACGTACCGGACGTAAAACTTGGTTCTTACGCAGTGGGCGTGAAACCTGATTATCTTCACCGTCACAGACGGGAGATAAATTGCCATACTTAGAGTGCAACGCTGAAGTAAAGACTGCCTCGTTACGAACGGGAGCCCCTACGACAGGAGTGGAAAGAATTCTCTTGCTATCAGAAGCAACAGAGAGATCAGAAGCTATTTTGGATTTAGGAATCCAAACATTTTGTGTTTTGCGAGATTTTTGAACATTGGAGCAGCGAGAACCACCCCCAGTTCGGAGCATCGCTTCATAAGCAGTCTGGTCGAAGTGTACAACCAGAGTCTTCTTTGTCGATCCAATCGGCACATCATCATATTGAGCAATTGCCTCCTCGTCAGAGGAGAAGGTCGTCTCCAGCAGAGTCGCCATTTTTGTTTCACTTAACAAAATGCCTGGAAATCGGATTTTAAAAATAAAACAAAAAAAAGTACAAGAAGTACAAATTTGATTCTGGAAAGTATTGCTATGGAAGTATGATCTGTAAATAATCACTTTGTTCCTTGGACCATACGATGATGACGAAGATCACTGCTAAAAGATGAACAGTTGGAAGAACTAAGTCACCAGAAAGGTATCGACGCACTTGGGCACTGATGGCGAGGCCGAATGCTTTCCTGCTTTGCTTCACTCTGTTCTGGAAGAAAATTTGAAGAAGAATGCTCCGAAAAATCAAAGTCTCTGGGCTCTGATCTCTATGTATTCTCTCCTCTCTCTGTGTGTTATATGAAAAAAATAAGTCTATTTATAGACTTGGCTTCTTGTGCGTAAAAACTCAGCAAAAGTTTCGTCTTTCTGTTAATAACTGCCATCCATGACCCAAGTCACGCTCTGCATACGTTGACACGTGTCCCATCATTTCAATAAGAATAGGATGCACGTACATACGTTCTTCGAGATATGTGGCATGAAAGCCCTGTAGGCAAACCATGTTCCAAATTGGTGAAGAAGAATAGGACGTAAAAACAACCCAAAATACTCTGAGCGTAAAGTAGTAGACTAGGCGTAAAATAGCCCTGACATGAACTTCCCGCGTAAAGTGATTGTTAAACAACCTTGAGCGTAAAAGTATCCCAAATAAACTTTATGCACACGTCAACTTTTGAGCGTAAAAACTCATATAGTCTCCATGTGTAAAAGAAGCCATACTGTGAGCGTAAAAATAGCTCAATCCACATACTAAACGACAACATTGGTCTCTGTGTAAAACAAATTCCTTCGAATTATGTGATATATGCCATCATTAAATCTTCATGTCAGACTTTGCATTAAATGCAAGACTCGACAGCTTTGTCTAGCGTAAAGCGGTTAGCCTGTATTAGGCGTAAAACCATCGGCTTGACCCTGGCGTAAAATCATTGGCTTGACCCTGGCGTAAAGCGATTAGCCTATCTTAGGCGTAAAGTAGATCATTTTGAATGAAATGCTCCATCTCTTTGACTCATTCTATGAAGCACTTTTTATGCTCCTACAACGATGGGAATAGGTAACTGACTGGCTAGGGACGGAGGCCGCCAATCGCCTTGCCGTCGTGGCTGTACGGCTTAGCGCAGCCCGAACACCATGGTCCCCCAATTCCGAAGGTGCCTTCTCGCTGTCCTCTGCCAGGATTGTGGCTAGAGGCATCGACACCCCGACCCCCTTCATTGCCCCATTCTAGCAGCCATGCATCCCCAATAAATGGTCTGTTCTGATCTGGAGAGTGCAACACAGAATACTCCTAACCGATGACTCTCTAACCTCCATTGGCTTCAACCTTGCCTCATGCTGCCACTGCTGCACATCCCATCAGATCGAATCTGCTGAACACGTCCTCCTAGTTAGAGAACTCGTGCCACAGATCTGGTCCAGCCTTTCTAGTAGATGTGGCAGTACTCATCCGGTGGGCAGCTTCAACGATATTCTCGCCACTTGGGGAAGGTCTCACGGGCATCATATCATCGTAGCCGTAGGAATCTGGATGCTCTGGAAGAACCGTAACAAATCCCGGTATGAAGTGCGTCCATACAAGTATAACTCGATGCTAGGGAAATCCTCAAGCAGATATCCAAAGTTAGCAAACGGTGCCATCACACAACGTTCGGCTTCTGGAAGGCGCTGGACTAGCCTCGTGCCTGACCTGGCAGTGCGAGCTTGCTCCTGGCTTATTTTGCTCTTCTTGTTTTATGTCTTTTGGCGCTTGGCGCACTTACTTGTATAGGCTTCGGTATTTTGCGCCTGATACATCAATAATATTCTAGTGTTTAAAATATATATATATATATATATATATATATATATATATATATAAGGTGAAGCCCAAAAATAGGAGACCCACAGAGTGGACAGAAAACCCAACCCTCGTAGTCCAAAATGGTATACAATAGCAAAAAGAATAAAAGTATACCAGACCTAGTCCCCTGTGTGTGTGTGTGTGTGTGTGTGTGTGTGTGTGTGTGTGTGTGTATAATTATTTTTAACATATATTATGGGTATATGCCCAAAATATGAACCTAATTTTGCATGCCATTAAACTAGGTTTCTAGGTGTATTTTTGACATAGTTTGGCACATAATAGGTGTTGATTTTAAGGCTTAAAAAGGATATTTAATTCTAAGTTTTAATCATGATTTAAAATATTTTATATGATTTTTTAAAGATATAGGTCATGGCCATTGTTTGGTAATAATTTGGTTAAGTTTCAAGCAAAACTAGTACGTGTAATCTAGCCATAACTATGAACCATATCTAAAAACCAAAATATAAAATTCAGAGGTTAGATTAACTATAATCATAATTAAATTGTGTATTTTATGATTTTTTGTATGATATATATGTGTGTCCTTGTGTTAGGGACTTAGCCTTGAATTTTAGAGGTTAAAAACCATAAAACTAGATCTAGGTATCCTCTAAAAGAATGTAGACTTGTTGTGCTTGGAACCCATGTGTCATATGTATAAATAATAATGATAATAATAATTCTTATTTATGTGTGAACTCTTGATTAGGATTTGGTTTTACGGATTCAGCGGGAACTTGGACAACATGCAAGTATACATTGCCTTCTTTATAGTATATTTACATGCATAGATTCCTTTCTCTTTTGTTATATGTCATTATTTAGTTTTCTTTTCTTAATTTGTTGATATGTGTTGCCTCTCATATTATGCATACTATTTTAGTTGCTTTGTTCATGCTTTGGCATTGTAGTTTATAATAGATTTGTTCAATTTGTACCTTGCCAAAGTTGTACCATATTACGGGGAGTGGAAAGAATGAGTGTGTTATAAATGAACTGCTATTTATGTTCTCAATTTTTCTCAACCTGCAAATTCACACTAGGGGCGAAGGTTGATTTCTTGAGCAACCTGCGATTCCACACTAGGGGCGAGGGTTAAATGTTTGAGCAAACCTGCGAGTCCACACTAGGGCGATAGTTTTGCTTATTCGTTTTAATTATCCTTGCCATGTGTACATATAGGAACTTGACATTTGTCATCTATTTTTTAGCAGTTCACTTATGCGTAGTTGTAATTGTATGCATATTTTGGGTTTCTTATCATATTGGTCTATTTTGTTGCTTTTTTAGCATCTTTGTTGTCACGCTCCAATTCGGTAGAATCGATAGTCGTCCGCCGGGCGTGATATCGTGCGGGCCTAAATTATGCTCGCAGAAAGCAGTTGTATAAGGTTATCTAAAACACAACATCTAAGAGAGTATGTAGAGAAATTGAACAACACATTTGAGATAGAAAGAAACTTTGCTTCATTTATAATGAATGCTGATGAGATAGTTCCATACATTACATCCACCTTTATACAAACAAAACATTCAAACACCTGCGATCGTGAGGAGTCGAGCCATCTTTCTTAAACCGAGTGCAGAGTCTTTAAAATATTAGAGAATTACCTTCGGACACTAGCAAGGATTCAAAATGATGCGGGCGTCGCCTTCAGTTCCTTGGCATGCCTTCTGGGTTCGGAGCATCTGTAGATAGCGAGGATCAATACATTGTCGTGTAGTAGTGGGTAGCTAATTAAATTTGTGCTCTCATTTGTTTCAAGAACTTAAATAAAATAAGCATATATAATATATGTATATATATATATATATATATATATATATATATATATATATATATATATATATATATATATAATATATTATATTATATATATATATATATATATTTTTATATTATATATATATATATATATATATATATATATATAAAATAAGCATAGTGTCTTTGGCCCAGGCCTGTTTGTAATGCTTGTAATGAGCTCTCTTTTCATTTTTAATAAAAAGTCTTATTGCCAAATATATATATATATATATATATATATATATATATATATATATATATATAAATATATATATATATATATATATATATTATATATATATATGGTGATCTTTCTAGCCATCATAATGTATTTCATGTAAACTGTTGAATATGGCATAACAGCATAAAATTATGTTAGAACTTACCCACGGCAGAGCGTACCGTTGATGTATAAAACTTATCATATTTTTCCTGTCATATTGAATAGCATAAGTTAGACTAGTGCATATTCGTAGAGGTCACTGGCTTGACAAGCCATCCTGGACTTATAGCTTGGTTAGATGGGAGGTCCTCCAGTGTGGGTAGCGAGCCCCGTTGAAAGCCCTCGAATACCTACGACATGCATCCAACATAGCTATTGTGTTTCTTCCTAGGCCGAATCGGTCCCGTGGCCTCGGGATACATTTTAAATAAACAATCGCCCTTGTGCACAAGTTGACCATGACCGTACTAAGCTAATAGTTATTCAAGGCACGTTTCATGGTTTCGTTGCAACAGTCATTTAATCGATTCGATCTTTGCTTATCATTGTTCTATATAAGCATGGTATTAAGCAAGCACATAACAGTTATATGATAAGGCAGTTTTATAGCCCATATACGTGAGATATCGTACAATAGTTTATTGGAAATAAGCATTTGTGTCATTGAAATTACATCTAGCGTAGCATATTTTTGGTATCGCTCATTGATTGAAGAATAAGAGGGTCAAAGGTAAAGAAGGTGGGGTCTGCTACTCACCTTGATTGTTTGAAGTGAGGGGAAAGAAGGTCTTATTGCGCTAGCATAAAATTGCACAAGCAATGCATCGGCACTCTACCCTTCTATTTCGAGTTCGATATGAAATACAAAGTTCAAAGAAGGCAAACAATGAAATCCATCGAAAATATTCTCAAAAATGCATTCAAAAAATCCAAAGCCACAGAAGCAAGTACGGCATAAAAATAGAGCAACTGAAGGTCTCTCCCGACTCAGCTACAGAGTCCATCCTCGAGGCGCAACCCACTGAATATGGAACTTGATTTCGAAGAAGCTATTCCATAATGGGGAAAGGTTCTTAATTTAATCGGTTCCGACCAATCGATAGCGATAGTGTTTCGTAACCGTAATTCCCACGTCGGAACGGATAACGGGGCACGGAGTTGGGACGGGGCACTACATTTTATAACCAACCAAGAAAAAGTTTTGTCCTCAAAACTTAGAATAGAACCTACCTCTAAAAAAATAATAAAGGAAACTTTTCCTTCATCTCTGACTCGAGTTTTCAGGTCGACTCCTCAACCGAATGGTTCATCGAGAGTACGTAACGAGAGGGATCGTACGATTTCGAAGCAACTTATCCTCGCGCTCCAAGATCTTCATAGGTTCATCCATGTATGAAAAGTCTGTCTTCATCTCTACCTGACCAAAATCAATCATATGGCTCGGATAGTGCACGTACTTCCATAACTGAGAGACATGGAAGACAACATGCACATTCGATAGTGCTGGCGGTAATGCAACCTGATCAGCTAGTGGGGCGACTTGCTTTAATATCTTGAAAGGACCAACAAATCTTAGACTAAAATTGTCTTTAGCTCCAAATCTGGTGACTCTTCGAATGGGTTTTAATGTCAAAAATACGTAATCACCTTCTAAGAACTCGAGTGGTCTTCGATACGTGTCTGCATAGTTCTTCTACCAATTATGTGCTACCTTTAGTCTTTCACGAATAAGCCTAACCTTTTTTACGGTTTGTTCCACCAGTTTTGGGCCAAGAATCGGCCGCTCTCTAACTTTATTGCAACAAATGGGTGATCTATACATCCATCCGTAAAATGCTTTGTATGATACCATTTGGATGTTGGATTAAAAGCTGCTATTGTATACAAATTCGGCCAAAGGTAGATGGACGTCCCAACTCGACCTTAAGTCAATTGTGCAAAGATGTAGTATGTCTTCGAGAATTTGATTCACGCGCTCCCTTTTGCCGTCGGTCTAAGGATGGTCAGCCGCGCTAAACTTCAAATTAGTACCCAGAGCCGAAGGAAGGCTACTCCAGAAGTACGATAGGAATTTTCTATCCCGTTCCAAGAAGATGGATAATAAAACTCCATGCAGTTGTACTATCTCGTCGAGGTATATCTGAGCCAGGCAATCGATGCTTCAAGTAACTTTGATGGCAATAAAATACGCTGACTTGGTTTGTCGATAGACGATGATCCAAACGATATTGTTCTTCCGTGGCATCTTCGGCAAGCCAACAATAAAATCCATGCTCACGTGCTCCCACTTCCATTATGGAATCGCCAGATTCTGTATTTTTTGCCCAGTTTGTGATGCTCAACTTTTATCCGATGACAGGCCATACATTAAGACACAAAGAGTGTCATATCTCTCTTCATTCCATGCCACTAAAAGGTCATAAGGAGGTCCTTGTATATCTTTATGTTGTCATGATGCAAGAAATACTTTGCGTAATACGCCTCCGACATTATTTCCTTTCTGAGTTCTGAGTCATCCGGAACACATGGTCGGCCTTTCAATCGTAGCATGCCGTTCTCATCTTCCACAAAGTCAGTCGTCCTATCTGTTGAAATTAGCTCTCACATCTTCTTCAGGTACAGATCGCCCTTCTGAGCGGTCTTGATCTTTTTCCACAAGCTTGTCTTGTGCCACCTGTACTTCCATGAATAATATTCAGAGGTCGATGCCTATCTCTTCTAGGTCCCGTAGTAACCTGTTGTTGATGGATAGTGAGGCAATGTATTTTTGATTCAGGGCATCAGCCAAAATATTTTCTTTGTCCAACGTATAGTCAATCGTCAAGTCGTAATCCTTGATTATTTCTAACCAACGCCTTTGATGTAAGTTCAGCTCCTTCTGAATGAAGAGATACTTGAGTCTCTTATGATCCATATAAATCGTATACACTGTACCATAAAGGTAGTGTTGCTACAGTTTTAACGCGAACACAATAGCCGCTAACTCCAAGTCATGTGTAGGATAGTTCTTCTCGAACGGCTTCAACTGTTTGGAGGCGTAGGAGATCACCTTGTCTCGCTGCATGAGCACACATCCCAAAACATGGCCTAAAGCATCGTTGAAGATTTGAAACCCTCTATCCCATCTAGAACTGTGAGTATATGGACCAAAATGAGTCGTTGCTCCAGTTCTTAGAAGAAAGCTTTACAGTCGTCCGACCACTCATATGCGACTCCTTTTTGAATGAGAAGAGTCAAGGACATTACAATCTTCGCGAAGTCCTTTACGAACCATCTGTAGTATGCTAAATCAAGAAAGCTTCGAATCTCACTAGCTGATGCGGGCCGCTTCCAATCAGCGACGGCTTCAAATTTTCTTGGATCAACTGTAATGCCTTCAGCAAAAATAATATGACCAAGAAATAAGACACTGCTCAGCCAGAATTTGTACTTGCTCTGCTTTGCATATAGCGAATTATCTCAAAGTGTCTGGAGTATGGTCTGTAGATGCTTTGCGTGTTGTGCTCTGTCCTTCGAGTAGACAAGAATGTCGTCTATGAAAATTACTACAAACTTGTCAAGGAAGGGTATGAACACTCGATTGATTAATCCATGAAGGCAATAGAGGCGTTTGTTAGGCCGAACGGTATTACTAGGAACACATAATGGCCGTACCAAGTATGGAAGACTGACTTTGATATGTCGTCTGGCTTGATTTTGATTCAATGGTAACCCGAACGAAGATCAATCTTAGAAAATACTGAGATGTCTTGTAGCTGATCGAACAAGTCGTCTGTACGGGGCAATGGATATTTGTTCTGGATAGTGGCTTTGTTTAGCTCTCTGTAGTCAATGTACAAATGCATCGACCCATCTTTCTTTTTTACGAACAATAAGGGTGCTTTCTATGGTGAAACACTCGGCCGGATGAATCACTTGTCGAACAACTTTTACAACTGGACTTTAAGTTTCTTCAGCTCTCTAGGGGTTATTCTGTACAAAGCCTTAGAAATCGATCTGGTATCGGGAAAGGTGTCGATGGCGAATTTAATTTTTCGATTTGGTGGCATATCGAATAGCTCATCCGAGAACAGGTCAAAAAATTCTGCCACAACATCGGTTTGACCCGTATTTGTACCATCATGTCTCATGCCGTGAACGGACGCCAAGTATCCTTCGTAGCCAGAATACAGCATCCTTCGAGCAAAAATTGTCGAGATTACCATGCATGATGCTGACGCTTCACCACATGAGTAGTAGAAATCGGTCTCTCCCGGTACACGGAAGGTGACCTTTTTTTCTTCGCAGTCAATTATGGCATTACAAGCGTCGAGCCAATCTATTTCCAGTATGATATCATAGTCCTTAATCTCTAGAACTATCATATGAAGATATATCCTTTTACCTCCGACACAAATGATTCTGTCTCTGCAGACTGAGCTTGCGAGTAGTTTCTTGTCCAACGGTATGCTAACACTAAGGTCAAGACCTAGCAGGGTTATAAGAAATTTGTGTTCCTCAGCAAAATCTGCCAAAATAAAACTATATGTGGCACTAGAATCAAATAGTATACGTTCAGGCTTATAATTAAAAAGTAGTATACATGCCACGACTAAATCTGAGGCAAATGCCTCATCTCGAGTCATAGCACAGATGCATCCTTGGGCATTAGGATGGTTCTTGGCCATTTTGTTGTGCAGGTTGTAGAGCTAAGGGTGTTGGGCCTTGATTATCTAGATGGTACTGCGACAATGGCGCGTTTGGGTTCGATACTCACCGATTTGGGCATTCTCCATAAAAGTGGCCTCTACAGCCACTGATGAAACATCCATCAATGTAAAATTTGCAGTTGATGCTAGGGTGTCCGTTCTGATTGCATTTGGTGCAGTGAGGTACCTGGTTCCGCTTTTAGTCCGCCTTGGTCACCGTTGTTTGGACGCTTCTTCGCGTTATTGCCTCTTGCATAGCTTAGGCATTTATGATAGAATGTATGCACAGCACCGGTAACGGCTGGGGGCTACTGGTGTTCAAGGCGGAGAGCGTGGTTGAGAGACTCGCACATTGTTTTGTATTCTGAAGCTGATACATGAGTAAAGATAGCGGGCCACAGACCCACTTCGAATCGTGTGACTTTTCGTAGTAGGTATGAATGCCCCAGCACTGCATACTATTTTATCATCATGTTACCTTGCCTTAGCTACATAAATTTATTCTCATTTTCTTGTTGAACGGTTGCAGAAAGATACTCGACTTCGAATACCTTTCGGAAGGTGGCCCAAGTAATCGTCGTCGTCTTGTCGTCGCATCTGATTGCTCTCTTTTGTACGGCCCACCAGTCGTGCGCATTCAGTCAGAGTTGATGTTTAGTTCATACGACTTTCTTGGACTCTTCAGTGCCCAGAAGTTTGAAATGGTATTTTAACTCTTCCAACCAGTCGATCACCAAAGAAGGGTCTTCGGTACCGTTGAAGGAAGTACGACAATTCTTCTTGAATTTTGACAACTCAAAGTTGAAACGTATTGGTGCTGCAGGTTGACGCTCAGACTCCTCAGGTTTGACTTCAATCGGTTGAACCCCAGGCTTGGTCGTAACATGTATCATCGCAGAGTTGCTGTTACCACAACTGTCTGGACAATCTGCTGAAGAGTATCAAGTTGCTTCTGCTGCAACTTGAATTGCACCTCGAATCGGGCCTCGAACTGAGTCTATCGTGCCTTGGTTTGTCTTTGCTGGTTCTCGACCTGCCATTAGTAGTGCTCATTCTGGCATTAGTTTGCCTCATCTTGCCTTTATTGCACTTCCAGCATGTGCGACACCCATTCCATAGCATCGTTTGAAGGTTCGGCCCGCGAGCCACTCAAGGCACTCTTCTCGTGTACGATTGTGGGTTCTACCACTTCTAAAATATGGAGACAATTCACATTAGTCTCATAAAATAATATGGACTCATTATATGGAATAATTTATCTCATTGACAAGAATCAACAGTTTGAGACTCTAGACAGAAGGCCAAAGGACGTAAACTCGTGCTCTGATACCATTATGTCATGTCCCGATTTGTTAGAATCGATAGTCGTCCCCCGGACGTGATGTTGTACGAGCTTAGGTTGCACTCGCACAAGGCAGTTATATAAGATTATTCGAAACACAACATCGAAAAGATTACGCAAAGAAGTTGAAGAACACATTTGAGACAAAGAAACTTTGCTTCATTTATAATAACATCATTTACACGACTCTTTTACAACACTTGACATGTGGGCTTACAACTCGAATTAATTACAAAATGAACATAGATCAGCTAGTCATTCCATATATTACATCCCCCTTTATACAAACAAAATATTCAAACACCTGCGTCGAGCCATCTTTATTGAATTGAGTGCAGAGTCTTCAAAATATTAGAGAATTCCTTTCACACACTAGCAAGGCTTCAAAATGTTATGGGTGTCTCCTTCAGTTCCTTAGCACACCTTCTAGGTTAGAAGCACCTGTGGAGAGTGAAGATCAGTACATTATCGTGTACTAGTGGGTGGCTAATTAAATTACGTGCTCTCATTTGGTTCAAGAAGTTAAATGAAACAAGCATATATATCTGATGATCTTTCTAACCCTCGTAATGTATTTCATGTAAACAGTTGAATAAGGCATAATAGCGTAAAATTACATTAGAACTTACCTACGATAGAGCATGTCATTGATCTATAAAACTTACCGTCGTCCTTGTCATATTGAATAGCATAAGTTAAACTAGTGCATATTTGGGGAGGTCACTGGCATGACAAGCCATCATGGACTTACAACTTAGTTTAGACGGGGGGTCGTCTATCGCAGGTAGCGGGCCCCGTTGAAAGCCTTCGAATACCTATGGCATGCATCCATCATAGATGTTGTGTTTCTTCCTAGGCTGAATCGATCTTATGGTCTCGGGATACCGTTCGAAGAAACAATCGCCCTTGTTCACAAGTTGTCCATGACCATGCTAAGCTAAACTAGTTATTCAAGGCACTTTTCATGGTTTCGTTGTAATATTTATTTAATCGTTGTAATATTTATTTAATCGTTTCGATATTTGCTTAGCACAGTTCTATATAAGCTTGGTATTAAGCAAGCACATAACAGTTATATGATAAGGCAGTTTTATAGCCCGTATACGTGAGATATCGTACAACAGTTTATTAGAAATAAGCATTTGTGTCATTGTATTTACATCTAGCATAACATATTTTTGGTATCATTGATTGATTAAAGAATAAAAGGGACAAAGGTAAACAAGGGTTAGTCACTCACCTTGACTGTTTGAGGCGAGAGAAAAGAAGATCTTGTTGTGCTAGATGGCGCCTACGTGATCACCTGAAATTGCACAAGCAACGCATCAGCACTATACCCTTCTATTTTGAGTTCGATATGAAATATGAAATTCAAAGAACGCAAGCAATAAAATCCATCAAAAATATTTACAAAAAATGTATTAAGAAAACCGAAAGCCAAAGAAGCAAGTGCGACATGAAAACAGAGCAGCGGGAGGTCTCTTCCGACTCAGCCGCATAGCCTCGAGTCATAACCCGCTAAATATAGGACTTGATTCCAAAGAAGCCATTCCACAATGAGAAAAGGATCTTAATTCAATCAGTCCCAACCAATCGATAGCTGTAATAATTTATAACCGCGTTCTCCGCGTCACAACGGAGAACGGGATACGGAGTTGGGACGGGGCACTACATTTGTTACTACACAAACAATATGTATATTATGTATTTTGTTAAGTCCTACTGAGGACCTCAATTTTTCTCTAGGTACAGACGAGGTATATCCAGGTGTAGACGAGGTATACCTACAACAATACGGGCCGACATCAGACCTGGTACAACAACAATTGACAATACCTTTTGATGCTTAGCTTATTGGAGCATGGACTTAGTCTATTTTAATTCATGTCTTTATTTTATTTTTCGTCTACTAGTAGTGGATTTTTCTCCACCAAACGTGAATTTATTTCTTGATGAACTCAGATCATTTTTATATTCCTCATTTATCTACTTGATTCAGTTATCTTTATTACAGTAGATGAGATTTAGATTGCCTATGTTAGTAGTAGATTTCTAGAACTTGAGACTTTATAGTCAACTTAAGTGCATACTTGAGGGTTCCATATATTAGGTTTTCCCTTGAATGTGTACCAGATGGCCCTGACACGTGCTAGTCCCATGATTTTTTGGAGTGGGGCGTGACGCGGCTCAAGGAGATATGGCAAGACAAATGAGAACTGTGACCTATTTACTTAAGTTCATATTATATGCATTATATATTTTCTTTATACCTAACTTGCATATACATGCATGGTCATGGATAACTTGTGCATAATATTTAGTTCCTCGAATGGTACTCCGAGGCCACGGAACTGATTCAGCCTAGAAAGGAACAAGGATGGTACCGAAGTACTGGCATTGGAATATGTAAGACTTTCAGTGAGGTTAGCTACATAGGATGCAAAAGGATACCGAAATTCTATTTTAGTCAAGACGACTCGTGGCTGGTGATCTTCATATAGATAGGTTGCATGCTAATAATGTCTTAGGCATACAGAGTAAGTTATTACTCGTTGCAAGAAAGAAAAATCAACTGTGGGTAAGAACCACCAAAATGATGAGAATTATGTTGTTTCTAATAACTTCTTATGTAGGGAGAGTAAGTACTACTAATTTATAGGAAAGATTATGGATAAGAATCATCAAAGGGTTATAGTATATGCTTTTACATTTCTATTGAATGTGAATAATATACATGCTTTATATTATTGTTGGATATGAAACGTAAATTGACCCTAAGACAACAAAGAAAGACCACTTTAATAATGTTTTATCACATGAATACTTTGTATTGTCTTCTTAGGTGAGTTAGGCAAGCACCGCTCACCAGTACATGGCAATGTACTAATCCACGTTTGTGGGCCTCTATGGGGAGTAGCTTGATCAGTTCTGAGGCATTAGAGAATTGGATGGGTGTGCAAAAGCTCTTCTCGTAAAGATGATATTTCTGCTATAAAAGGCATAATGTAAGGAACATTGTAATTCTTTATGCCAGTGCATTGTAAGACAAGTCGACAAGTTCATTATAAGCCACGTTTGGCAAGTATTTTATTTGGCTATTCAGAGACTGTGTATTCCGCTACAAGTCTTTACTTCATTACAAATATCAACAAAAGATATCATTCCTAAATATCACATTGTGACTTCAATTTATGTGCTTCATTCCGCTACAATGTCATTGTTTTCTGAGAAAATATCAATAACTGTGCTGTTTTGCTAGTAATCTAAACTTGTACGACATCACGTCCCGTAGCTAATTTTTTGTATCTCTATAATCATGACATGACATAGTCAACGACGAAAATAATGACTAATATTTTTGTCGCTAAGTCAATGACTATTTTAGCAATGGAACATTTACTGTTCTTGATATTCTTTGGATATCAGATAATAACTTAGCAACGAACATTTTCTAGTTTTCCGTCGCTAGTCAAAATAGTGACAAAATAACGACATAATAGTGGATGTATGGTTCATAGCAGATTCGCTAGTTATTCACACTTACTTCGCTGATTAGCAACTAAACATATTTCATCGTTGTTTTACAGTATTTTTTAGTGATGAACAATTACATCTTTTACACACACACACGCACACACAAAGTAAGGTAGTTGTATTGATTTAAAAAATGCTCTATAGGACTTAGGTTGCCTACAAACCAATACATCAACCAAGTAACTCTAAATTACTTACAAACTAGACAATGTGCTATGGTTACTCCGGGCACTCACAGGAATGTCTGTTGACTTCTTTATTTTCCATCGTGCTTTCACACTTGGAGTTGTCTCCACATATTGCTACATAAAACGTAGCCATTTTATTCTCCATGGTTAAGTCTTCATTTGTATCACACATTGGATCTTCTTCTATGATAGTAGATTTTGGGCGACTGTGCTCCTAAATTCCATCCAACTTCTCTATGCCCCATGCCCTGAAAACGTCTCTTCTCCATGAGATAAAGGCCTTCAAGGAGGACATTCCCTTTTGGATGAGAGTGAGGGAACTTCAACATATAGAACATCTTTGGAATCCACACCTATGTTGCCCCATTAGGCAAATGTACTAATTGAATCTTTTCACCAACCCCGATGCTCGCAGCCCAACCTCACCTGGACTATCATTTCTCTCACAGACAACTTGAGTACTAGAGCTTGGTGAGTTGGCCTAAGGCGAATATGAACAAATTAAATATTCTTCTTAAAACCACTAGTCTACTCCTACGCTGCTTGCAATTTTTTTAAACTTCCTCTCTAAGAGCTTCACCCGACTCATCCAGACAGTCCTTCTCCGCATGGCTAATGCAACGGCAACCATACACATCGGACGTGTCCACTTTGTAGTAGAATGGTTGGAACACATCGAGTTATTTGGTAGAAGTACATGTACCGTCGTAGGTAATTCACAACAAATAGTGATCTTAACCAGTACTCGGACAAACATCAACCGATGTATGTGGGATGTAGCCGAGTCCATCCTCACCGACACTCCTACCATGCTAGAAAGCTTACAAGGGGAAGCGACATTCTTTAATTATAGAGATAGCCGAGGGAAATAAATTCATGCCTGAATTGTTGCCAGAAGATCCCGCTCCATGGTTGTTGTCGGCGACCACCTCTTTACTATCACCAAACGTCCGTCCATCAACCAATGACCTCTCATCAGAACAACTTCCAGATTAGTTTTCTTAGCAAACTTGATTATTAAACAACCATTCTTCATTAAATAGTATAAGCACCCTAATTTTTGGGAGGAAAATTCATTTATTTTTATATAATTTTTATTTATTAAATTATATTTTATTTTTAATTATGACTATAGAAGTACTTTCTCGTAGCTTTAATTTTTGGAGCACAAGAAATGCAATCTTTTGAAATGTCCTTCATGAATTTTGACATAAATAAGTTTACCTTAATTTTGATATATTATGTCCCACTCAAACTTATTTCCTTACATTCTCTTGACATCGCACAACTTCTGGGTCAACTTAGACCAATTTTACACCTACCATAATTCTTGACCAAACTTCCAATTTTGTTTTGGGACTCGACTTCGATTCGACCTAATCGACCCAATATATGATTTTGACTTATTTTGAGCCTGCACACATGCTAATGGTGTGCCACACAATTGAGTTTTTATGTCCTACTTATTTTCAAATGGCACATGAGACTCATTTATAGCCTTTTTAGTGTTCAAATCAATTTGAACAATTGTTTGGACCATAACCAAGTCAACCCAACTTAGTGGAGCCTACCTAGGGTTGGCAAAATCAAGTAGAGATATGTTTAATTAATTTTTGGGCATTTAATAGCAGCTACATGCAACAAACCCTTGCATCATTGACTCAACCAATCAACCCATCCAAATATGAAATAAGAGCCATACAAATCATAACATAGAAACCCTCAATCACTTACATATTCTTCCCTATTTTTTGTCACCACCTACTTCCCAAACACCCAAACCCCCAAAATCGTGAGCATACAACAACAATCCCAAAATTTCCTCCCAGCCTATTTAGCCTACAGCACCTTGTGGTATATAATGGCAGTTTCGACCCCTTTCTGACCTCCCATGACGCTCCACGAATATTAGTTGTGAAGCTAACGCTACCCTCTATAATCGTATCTACCCTTCATACGTTCATAATCCCTTACTAAAATAGCCCTACAAGTTAATTGAAGTTTGGAATCCAAGTCTGCATTTATTCCAGCAGGTATGTTGTTTTGCATCTAGACTTTCGTGTACTTACTGACCTCATCTTTTTGTACCAAAACTAATAGAAAGATCTCTGTGTCAATTGTTATGTCCAATTGGTCACCCTCATAGTTCCAAACGGTTTGTCCGAAGCTTCCGTTCTACAAAAAATGCATCAAGAACAGACTAGTTCTATTGTGAGCCAATTTTTTTCCACTTTTGGGCCACTTTGACCTTCCATATATTTTTGGTAAGAAACTAGATTTTTTAAGCTTTCCAACGCATATACTTTTGTAGCATTTTGGTTTCGTTTCATATTTATTAAAAATTTGGACATTTTGTCATAATATCGAAACACCAAACTTCATGAGTTATGTGTCCATATGCTTTGAAATTTCATGTGACATCTACAAAGTAATCGTGTGCATGTTTTGATAAGAAAAATCTATTTTTACATAACTAATAGTATTTTTTTTAGAATTAATATTTATTAAGAATTTTATTTCAGGAGCCAAACCACGAAACAAGTCTATGCATATTGATGTACAATCAATATACGACTTGTGTACATATTTTTTTTATAAGTAAAATATATTAATTATTATTGTAAAAAATTTTTAATTTTTTTTCCAAAATTAAAAGTGATACTTTCATGTTAATAATATATTACTTTTATAGGTAGATTTAATACTACATATGATGTTATATTAAGTAGAGTAGTCAATATGACTAGTTTTGATATAAATATATTATTAAGGTTAATATATGGCAAGTCAACATATAGTAAGTTATTAGTGTATTATTAGTAGTAAAATATTTATTATAGGCGTACGTGATGGAGGTAGTGAGGACCTTGGAGTTGGACGGTCGTACTGACAGTTGGAAGTTGTAGGCAAGTGTACCTTACAATGTTACAGTTCATGTTTCTTTCCTTTCTTGTTTTATTTCTTGTTTATTATCATTTAGGATGTAGAAATATTCGATACTTTGCGTCCGTATTATATTCGTGTGCCGATGATATCTTGTAGTCATTGAGTACCGACACTAGGTATTACGTGTACTTTATTCATATTTTATTGACAAGATAGACCACAGGAAATCGACATGAATCATGATACGTAGTTTACATGAGTACTCTAGGTTATGGACTTTGTGATAGGATACTAGATTGATACTTGCACTTGTGACTTGTTATACTGGAGTTGACTTGCTAGTTCTAGACATGGACTGAACTTGACTTGTTATACTGGACTTGACTTGTTATACTCGTGTATCCTCATTTTCATATATGGGACTTGGCTGTTATTCTACTAGTTTAGACTCATTTTCATATAGGGACTTGGATGATATTCTTCTAGTATACCTTCGTTTCTATAGCAGAGCTTGGGTGGTTATCTACTTGTATGCCCTTGGTTCCATGATACGATGCCTTTAGTTCACTTTTTTTTATTGTTAGAGTGGCTATTTTTTGTATCTTGCTATGTCCCCTGAGAACCTGGTGATCTCTCCAGGTAGTTGGCCTTACAGAGATAGTTCGCTGATCATAGAGGTATTTTGTATCTGACTCAAGTATTTGATCGTGCTTTTATATTTATTCATTATTCGATTCTGCTGTTTAGTCTTATTTTGTAGACCCATATCGTTCTTCGAGTTTAATCGAACATATATGTTATTAGGCTGCAGACCATGGCATATACTATTCATTTTTGATGTTATGTATCCTATAGATTGAAATAGATATATTTTTAGTTCATTGGTAGATATAATTAGTACACCAAGACAGCTTGTACATTTACGAGACGGACTGGAGTCTACTCGGTATGTAGCTGACATGTATACATACTCCTGGGTTTATATAATTTGGAACTTGGGCGTTACATATTTTTGTGGTGGCCCATACAGGTGGAGTCAGCCGTTTTTGTTACATTACTGACCGAGCGGTTCTGTGAATAGGATTAAACTCTTACGATTCTCAGTCCATATTTGTCTTGACAATTCTCTTGGAATTTCTCTACCATTTATGAACGTCAAATTTTCACTCAACTATTCGACTTTGCTTTTTCATGCCATTACTTCTCGTCCCTTCCTATTTAGGAGTGACGAATGATCATGCTTTATAGAATTTATCAGTATTCTCTAGATAGTTGTGTAAATTAGTTTGTTTGTTAAATTTTGGTTGCTTGACAAATATGAGGGGATTGGGATGCCATAGGTATATTGTGATATTGATTTTTGCAATTAGTGACAAGGGTTATAAAATTCTATGGCATCATGTGTTTGATGGAATAGTGTGATCAAAGGTGGGTAGACGTCCTCAATGCACAATATGATTTATTGGTGGTAAATTAATGATTGAAATGATTAAAGAAGTATTTATAAATTTACAAACTCGAAGTAGAGGAGATTGGATTTAATTTCAACTTTAAGGATGTTCATATAAGATATAATCTTGTATTTATAAAAAAATTAAGGTAGACAAAAGTTGTGTTGAAAGTCAAATTAGAAAGAGAATTTTATATTTTAAAGGTATAACACTTGGATAGTAGTTGAGAAAGACAATCAAGTAAAATAGAATTGAGATATTTTAGTGCATTTGACTTCATAAACTTTAGAAGAATATTTGTGGTACGTAAGTTAATGTTAATGATAAAATAAAATTTGATGATAGGGATTTAACTTAAGGAGAAAAGTGTCTTGCAAATTTTTAAAATTTTAAGGAAAAACAAATTTAATTTAAAATTTTAAGGCTATAAAATTTTAAAATTCAAAATTTGGAAGATGATCTATTGAATAATTGCTGAGTACTAAAATTTTGAGGAGACTAAGGTAAGAGTGGACTTGTATTTAAATTTTTTTAAGAATTTTAAGGAATACCGATGAAATTAAATTTTCGAGGATTAGAATGGTTAAAGTTTACTATTACTATTTTATGTAGATTCAATATTTGAATAAAAATATATGACGAGACATTTGAGAAAACTAACTGGTAGATTCTGTTGGCCCATTGGTCATGGTCAAACCTGATTTTAATAATTGTTCAAACTCTGTCTCGATATACGGAGCTACTCAGATGTTTACTCAAGATGTTTTGGACACTTGGACACTGATCAAGATCAGATATCTACTCAGTTCAAGATCGAAGCTATGTTTTCTACTCGAGTCTGTATTTCTTTAAGCAATATAATTTTTACTTTTATTGAGTCTAGGAATACATTGTACACCGAGTCATACTGGCAAATAGGCTATCCAAAATTGTTTTTAAAAATAACCTATGTTTTTGAAAAATATCCCTTATTTACAAAAGCTTCTGAAGGATTTTAAAAAGCCCAAAAATTACTTTTGAAAAATCCTGACCAACCTTGACAAAACTCGGCCCGAGTTCGGTCAGAGTTCGGTTGGTGACCGTTTGTTTTTTGAACGTTTGAAAAACTTGGTCTCCCTTCAGTTGCAGATTTTTACATAGAGTTCTGTCTGAATTTTGTCCGAATTCTGCCAGAGTTCTGCCTTTGGAAAAACTATAAATAGAGAAGAATTCTGATCATTTCAAATCACTCATTCACTTTTATCTCTTCTCTTCTAAGCTTACATTTCTTTCCAAAGAGTTTTAAAAAGCTTTCATGTTCAAATCCCAAGCCAGTTACAATTCTCTAGTCAATTTGCCGGTACGGTACGGTCTAGAAGATTTCAGAGAAATTGTAATCAGAGGCTTGATTGAAGAAAGACTCTTCAAATTTGAAGTTGGTCGAGTTCTTCGTATCAAAGCTCACGTCTGTAGAAGTTGCAAGGACTTCGTATGAAAACTTGCAGAATTTTTCAATAGTGGATTTAACTGGAAGCTAGAGTTCTTCCGATTGGACTACTCCTCACAAGAAGGAAACCAGTATACATCATTGTGTTTGCGTTTGCCTTCTGATCTCATTTCTTTTACAGTTATTATTTTGTAATTATTGATTTAATTATGTGATCTTGCTGCTAACAAGTTTTTAATTAGCAATATTCTACTGCCTACTCTATTCATCCCTTCCCTCTAGAATATTCTGCTTTACGACTTCGTTCCTATAATTGGTATCAAAGCGGATTATACAGGTAAAGTAAGGTAAAATTGTAGTTATATTCAATTATTTTTAATTGCTATATAAATCATAGTGTAACACATGGCAACTGTGAAATTCACAAGTGAAGGCCAAGCCACAAACAGACCTCCACAGTTTGACGGCACAAACTACACTTATTGGAAAACACGGATGAGTTTCTTCATAAAATCTCTTGATTTTGACTTATGGTCTATAGTTATTGATGGCTACAAAAAGCCTCCTCGTATTACTGTTGAGAGAGTTTTAGTTGATAAACCCCATGATAAATATACTGAGGATGATAAGAAACAGGCCAGTCTTGACGCACGTGCTATTAACGCTTTATTTTGTGCTTTACACAGAACAGAGTTTAACAGGGTGTCGACTTGTACAACATCGAATAAAGTGTGGAAGCTTCTCGAAGTAACCCATGAAGGAACAATGCAAGTCAACGAGTCAAAGATCAGCAGACTTACTCAAGAGTACGAGGCGTTCAAGATGAAGCCAAATGAATTCGTCACTCAGATGTTTACGAGATTCCTGGATATTATAAATCCTTTGTCTTCATTAGGCAAGGAATACAGTAACCATGAGAAGATTCGTAAACTTCTACGAGCTCTCACGAAAAACTAGATTCCAAAGGCTACAGCAATCAGTGAAGGAAACGACCTCTCAATAATATCTCTGGAAACACTCATGGGTAAGCTACTCACTCACGAGTTGGAACTTCAAGACTTTGAAGATGCTATGCCAAAGGAGAAGTCAGAGAAGTCGATCGCTTTCAAGGCTCAACATAGAAGAACTATCGAAGATGATTCTGACGATAGCGACTTTGACTCTGAAGATCAAGCTCTTCTAGTAAGAAAATTCAATAAGTTTATGAGATTCAATAGAAGAACAAAAGACAGCAACAGCAACAACAACGAGGAAGATCCTATTTGCTATGGATGTAAGAAAAAATGACTTATAAAGAAAGATTGTCCAACAGCATAACCATCAACAAGAAAAAGCAGCAAATATGACAAAGGCTACCTGAAGACATCTACATCAAGGAAGTATGCCAATACAAGCATATGGCATGAGAGCAAAGTCAACGACTCAGAAGATGAACAATCGGATGATGCTACAAATGTATGCTTAATGGCTTGCGATCAGGTAACCAATAATCCTCTTCTTGATCCTTATGATAATTTCACCTTTGAGCAACTAGGAGAGGCTTTCAGTGACATGTTAAATGACTAAAGGAAACTGTGTAGTAAATATGAAACCTCTAAGAAGGTACTTAAAGAGTAAAAAGGTAAGATATGAAGACTTACCGACCAACTAGCTGATGTTAGAAATAATGTTTCTTCTATTGAGTGGTGAGATTTTTTCTATTAAGCTGTTGTTACACGAGACTACCAAGTTATCCGAAGAAAAAGACCAAACTATCATCCAGCTAAAAGAAGACCTATCTAAGGAGAGAAAGAGTCTCCAGTGTGCACAAATCAGAATAGAAACACTTACATCTGACTATACTAGATTATATGACACCTCCAAAAAGTTGAAAATTAGTTTCGAAAAATGGCCTGAAGTTGCTTCTTCCTATTCTAACACGTGTCAATTACAGAATCAGCGGAACACACCCAAACCAAACACTGTCAGACCAAACCATACCAAACCACTGTCCAAGAGGACTAATAGGCATACATTTTTCTATACTAGAAAACCAAAACCTACTAATCATGCACCTCACATAACTTTCGACACTCAACATGCAAAATGTCATTCTTGTGGCCTCATTGGTCATATATCCTCTGCATGTAGAATCAGAAAGTTAGTAGATTTAAATGTTTATGCATGGATACCAAAGACTAACATGTCAGGACCCTACAAGAAATGGGTACCAAGAGTTTTATCTGCAAACTGTTTTATAAGTGGGATGCCCTTCACATGCTAGAAGCAAATAGATCCTCGATAGCGGTTACTCACGGCACATGACCGGTGATGCATCATTATTCGCAATACTGTCGAAGAAGAATAAAGAATGATACGTCTCCTTCGGTAATAATTTGAGAGGGTACATAATCGGTATCGATGACATTGGTAAGGCTCCCTACCCTATGATTAAAGATATTTGTCTAGTTACCGAGTAAAAACATAATCTGCTCAACATAAGCCATTTAGCTGATCACGGTTATGGAATTAACTTCGTTAAAGAAAAATGTACTATAGTTGATAGCTCAACTGGCAGTATTATCTTTGAAGGTATCAGGGAAGACAACATATATGTTTTCTATCTGTTAGAAGATGCTAACAAAACAGGTAAATGCTTGATGGCCAAGAGCATTGAGAGTCAACTATGGCATATGAGACTCGGTCATGCAAACATGAATACAATTTCAAAACTATCCATAAAGAAGTTGGTACGCGGCTTACCAGACATATCTTTCAAGAAGGATACGGTATGTAGCGAATGTGAAAAGAACAAAGCCACTCGATCTATCTTTAAGTCCAAGAACGTTGTAAGTACCACTAGACCTCTACAATTATTGCATATGGATTTATTTGGACCTAGTAGAATTGCTAGTCTAGGTGGTAAGTTATATGTATTTGTTATTGTAAATGATTTTTCTAGATACACGTGGGTATATTTTCTTGCACGCAAGAACGATGCTTTGTCAGAATTCATCACCTTTTGTAAGAAAGTACAGAATGAAAAAGGTTTCATGATTACTCGCATTCGTAGTGATCATGGCGACAAATTTGAGAATGCAGAGTTCAAGTAATTTCGTGACACATACGGTTATCTGCATGAGTTTTTCTGCCCTAGGACTCCACAATAAAACGGAGTTGTGGAACATAAGAACAAGACTCTATCTGAAATGGCTAGAGTAAAGTTAAACCAGTTTAGTCTACCTAGATACTTTTGGACTAAAGCTGTCAATACAGCATGCTATATTCTCAATAGGGTTCTGATTCGACCTATATCGAAGAAGACTCCCTATGAGTTATGGTTTGATAGAACACCCACTATTTCATATTTTAAGATATTTGGTTGTAAATGCTTTATTCTTAATACTAAAGAAAACCTGAATAAATTTGATGAAAAGGCCGATAAAGGTATCTTTTTAGGTTATGCAGCAAAGAGCAAAGGGTACAGAGTCTTCAATAAAAAACCATAATCATCGAAGAATCAATTAATGTCAAGTTTGATGAACTAAATCAACATTCAGTCGATGACGATAATGAAGACGTAAATACACCAAGTACAGCTACTGTAAAACCTTCACACAAAGATACATAACCTTCACACCAAACATCAGCTGAGTTCAAGCAAATCACATACAGAACCAGAAGCCTGAACCAGCAATCCTGAGGATATGCCAAAAGAGATGAGATTCTTGGCAGATCATCCAAAGGACTTGGTAATTGGTGAGATTACCAAGGGTGTAAGTACTCGTTCCTCTAATAAAGATATAGCTTCCTGTGTTGCTTTTATCTAACAGCTTGAACCCAAAAACATTGAAGAAGCATGTAATGATAATTTTTGGTTAGATGTTATGCAAGAGGAATTAAATCAATTTGAACGGAATCAAGTTTGGAAACTTGTTCCCAAGCCCATTGATCATCCGGTCATTGGCACCCGTGTGGTATTCCGAAACAAACTGAACGAGAATGGTTTAGTGACTCGTAATAAGGCTCGACTCGTAGCTCAAGGATACAATCAAGAAGAAGATATCGACTATAATGAGACTTATGCCCCAGTTGCGAGATTAGAATCCATTCGTATGTTATGTGCATTTGCATGTTTTCATAATTTCAAATTATTTCAAATGGATGTTAAAGCGCATTTTTAAATGGTTTTATAAAAGAAAAAGTTTATGTAGCTCGACCGCCAGGTTTTACTGATTTCAAAAATTCGGATTATATTTTCAAGTTGAAGGAAGCCTTATACGGTTTGAAACAAGCCCCTCATGCTTGGTACGATCGTCTAAGCTCTTTTCTACTTGACAACGGTTTTTTAAAGGAAAAGGTTGACACTACACAGTTTATAAATCTTTGAATAGCAATATTCTTTTGATTCAAATCTATGTAGATGATATTATTTTTTGATCCACTGATGAATCTCTTTGTCAAGAATTTTTAAAGTGTATGCAGAATGAGTTTGAGATAAGCATGATGGGAGAGCTAAAATTCTTTCTCGGACTGCAAATCAAACAAACCAACAATAAGACGTTCATAAATCAAGCAAAGTACACAAAAGATTTATTAAAGAAGTTCGACCTGGAAGCAGTCAAACCACTTAGCACTCCAATAGCGACTTCAACCAAGCTTAATATTGATGAACAAGACAAACTCGTCGACATACGTAAGTATTGAGGTATGATCGGTAGCTTACTGTATTTAACTGCTAGTCGACCTGATATTATGTTTAGTGTTTGCTTGTGTGCATGTTTTCAAGCCAATCCTAAGGAATTACATCTGTGCGCAGTTAAGCGTATCTTCCGATACCTTAGAGGCACTTCTTCTGTCGGCTTATGGTATCCTAAAACCATGTCGTTTGACCTAACCAGTTATTCTGATGCTGATTTTGCTGGATATAAAGAAGATAGAAAAAGTACCAGTGGCACATGTCATTTTCTAGGAAAAGCCCTAGTCTCATAGTTTAGCAAGAAGCAAAATTCTGTTGTATTATCAACAACTGAGGCTGAGTATATCGCCGCAGGACATTGTTGTGTACAAATTTTATGGATGAAGCAAACTTTAGAAGACTTTGGATTACATTTCACACACATACCCATTTTCTGTGATAACACTAGTACTATTAATTTGACTAAGAATCCAGTATGTCATTCTCGTACTAAGCATATCAAGATTCGACATCATTTTCTTAGAGATCATTAATAAAATGGAAGTATAGACCTTGTATACATAGACACACAGAATCAATTGCTGACATTTTCACAAAAACCTCCAGCGTAAGATCGTTTCAATTATTTACGTCGAGAATTATGAATTTTAGATGTCAATAAAATTAATTAATTTTGTTTTATTAATTAATTTTTTCAATACTCAATAACTGTTTTTGAGACAAGCCTACAAAGAGTCTGTCTGTCACCACGACTACGGTCGAAGCGAAGCGGTACTTAATTGTTCCCCGGTGAACTCCCGTTAGCTGGGACAGTACTCCTACAGCTAATCTGAAACAGACACTGAGTAACGAAAGTTAATATATAAAATAATATTAATTATATTATTTGAAATTTAAAATTATTAAACTTTGAATTAAATATTTGAAATAAGTTAATGAAAAGGATGTGGCCCACAAGGTTTTCTTTTTAAACTCAGAAGAACCTTAGGCAAATTTAGCCCGAGTTCGGTCCGAATTCGGCCAAAGTTCTGTTGGTGTTATATACTTTTAAGTCAGAACCCGAGGCCCCCTCCTCTTCATCACTTCCAAACTTCATCAAAACAGCAGCAACAGTCGCCCGAAGTCCCCCAAAATCCTAGTTCTTTTCTACTTTGTTGTTTCCAATCTACGTGGAGAAATCAATCCAAACTTTGGATTCGTACGAAGAATTTATCCCTCGACAACATAGTTGAATTTCAGAAGGTATAACTCATTCTTCCCTCCACTTTCAATTTTGTCGGTTATCTAGTTTTGGAAAAGAATGCCTAAGGGATTCAATCCTTCCAAGAGGAAGAAGACTAATGCCAGTAAAGAGGCATTATCTTCATATCTAAATACGGATTCCCTCTTTTCCCTGATCCAATCGGGTGACGGCGTGTCGGATGAGTTTTACTTCAAAACTCATGACCAAGCTTTGCTATGGTATGCCGACTTACCATGCGTACAATATGCACAGGCGCTCCGATCAAATGGTCTGTATTTCTAGATCATCGTCCTTTGTTTGAGGCATTAGGGTTACACCGTCTCGTTACCCAATAATTATCTATAGCTACTAATGTCCTTCGACTATTTTACTGTAACTTTGTGTTAGACACTTTTACCATAAAAACTTGTGTTGGCGGGATCGACATCAAGTTCGATGATGTGTTGCTAGCGGAAATCCTTGGTATTCCAAACGAAGGTGCCCCGCTCAATGAGATCACCGACTTCGAATTTCTCGAGGGTACGACTCTTGTTAGTTTCAAGAATAAGCTTTATGCGCCAGCAAGTGATCGTCCTGGAAAGTTTAAGGCCAATAACTTGAACCTGTTTAACTACGAGTTACATCGCATCATCTATTCCACTATTCTTCCAAAATCTACTTTGAAAGATGATGTCACTGCACTTGAGCTATCTGTCCTCTATCACATTCTTAAGGGAATTCCTTTTTCTGCCCCTAAGACTATTATCCAGATGATGGAAAGATGTCGCGGAAGAGACCGCAATCTCTATTATGTGATGCTTATCCCTTGAATCTTTCAATATTTTGATATTGATTTATCTACTTGTGCTATGGACCCTGAGCCCAAGTATCTTCAGCTTTCTTGTCGCAGCACTGCCGCTGCTCCTGTACCTCCTTCTCCTACTTCTGCTCCTACTGCCCATGTTCCTCCTCAGACTTACCCTATGACTTTTGAGAGTATCCATCAGCACCTTTTGGATATGCAGACTTTCTTTATTGAAACTTCCATAGAGCATAAGTTCCGTGACATGACTCGGTTTCTGGCTATTGCCAACTCGTTTGCCGATCTTCGATTTGCTCAAACGGGTCATTCTGCCAGTTCTCTTCCTAGAGATCCTGTTGTATCTGGTTACCGCATTGAGGATGAGGCGTTCCATTCTTTGTTCCAGCCAGGGAACGCTTATGATTGGTACCGTGGTTCGGGTGCTACTCCACACACCTCTGGAGCTGGCACATCTGGAGTTGGTCCTTCTGGATATGGTGGTCGTGCTAGGACTACTACTACTGATGATGATGAGGAGGAGAAGGAGGAGGATGAGATGTGATTTAGACATTTTTGTCTAGTTTTTCATACTGTTGTGACTATTTATTGTCTTTGTTTACTTGGAAATTCTCCGACATTCCAAGCTAGTATCCGTACTTTTATTTGTGCTAGTTTTAGAACTTTTTGTGACATTTTCTGTGATGTTTGTCTGTTAAACATCGTATTCTATTCTCTAATTTAGAGATTTATATCAGTTTAGTACTATTTAGCATATCTCATTATAGTACTCTTTATCATGCTTTGATATTTTTTTAATATACCATGCATGTGAACACTATACACATTTCTTATATTTTTTTGTTTCTTCACTGATTATTGCTTATGCATATATTGCGGGGGAGCTTTATCTTTTGCAATTATTTTGCTAAGTGACAATGGAGGAGAAATAAGATCTAACATCTTTTCTTTGTAAGATTACAGGAACAATTTTTTTATCGAAATCTATTTTTGTCTTATCAAAGATACCAAAGATATTATATCAGTCAAGGTTTGTCAATTATCAAAATGGGAGAAATTGTTAGCCCATTGGTCATGGTCAAACCTGATTTTAATAATTGATCAAACTTTTTCTCGATATACAGAGCTACTCAGACGTTTTGGATACTTGGACACTGATCAAGATCGGATATCTACTCAGTTCAAGACCGAAGGTATGTTTGCCCCTCGAGTCTGTATTTATTTATGCAATACAATTTTTACTTTTATTGAGTCTAGGAATACATTGTACACCGAGTCATACTGGCAAATAGGCTTTCCAAAATCATTTTTAAAAATGACCTATGTTTTTGAAAAATATCCTTTATTTACAAAAGCTTCTGAAGGATTTTAAAAAGCCCAAAAATTACTTTTGAAAAACCCGGACCAACCCTGACAGAACTCGGCCCGAGTTTGGCCAGAGTTCGGTTAGTGACCATTTAATTTTTGAACGTTTGAAAAACTTGGTCTCCCTTCAGTTGCGGATTTTTACATAGAGTTCTGTCCGAATTTTGTCCGAATTCTGCCAGAGTTCTGCCCTTGGAAAAACTATAAATAGAGAAGAATTCTGATCATTTTAAATCACTCATTCACTTTCATCTCTTCTCTTATAAGCTTACGTTTCTTTCCAAAGAGTTCTAAAAAGCCTTCATTTTCAAATCCTAAGCCAGTTACAATTCTCTAGTCAATTTGTCGGTACGGTGCGGTCTAGAAGATTTCAGAGATTGTAATCAGAGGCTTGATTGAAAAACGACTCTTCAAAATTGAAGTTGGTCGAGTTCTTCGTATCAAAGCTCGCGTCTGTAGAAGTTGCAAGGACTTCGTATAAAAACTTGCAGAATTTTCCAATAGTGGATTCAACTGGAAGCTAGAGTTCTTCCGACTGGACTAGTCTTCATAAGAGGGAAACCAGTATACATCGCAGTGTTTGCGTTTGCCTTCTGATTCATTTCTTTTACAGTTATTATTTTATGATTATTGATTTAATTCTGTGATCTTGCGGCTAACAAGTTTTTAATTAGCAATATTATGCTACCTACTCTATTCATCCCCCTCTAGAGTATTCTGCTTTACGACTTCGTTCCTATATATTCAAAAATTAAAGAGGATCGAGGATATAGTGGTTAAGCGACTAGTAATTAAGTTCCTGGCTTGACGGTCAAAAAGAAAAAGCCTTCACATGGTCGTTGTAAAAATGCCAGCACCAAGAGGAGCGAGTAGTGGTAACCATTTATAGTTTCATGGTATAAACCTCCAAAAAATTTAATTAATATTTTGGGTGTGTTTCAAATTTTTAATTTTTTTATTATTTATTTTAAATATTATGCTTCGAAGATAAAAAAATTCCTTTAAGTTCTATATAGGGGAAGTCACAAGTATTTTGAATATTAAAAAGGTTTTTAAATAAAGATTTTGAATTTATGTAAATATAATTTAATTTATTTGCATAGCATTGAATATTATTTAAATTATTTTGAAGATATTACATATTATTTTAAAATTATTAGTGCGATTGATTATTGATTAAATTTGTCTAATTTTAAATTCATTAATTTAAATTTCCTGATAAGTATCAAATGTGGCTTAAATTATTTTGATAATATTAACTCTTAATTTGAACTATTATTCAATATTTTATTAAAATTAAAATGATTTAAATTTTACTTACTTTTGAATTATTGGATATTATTGACACTACTTTGATAATACTAATACTATTATTAATAGGATCATTAATTTATATTTTAAACTATTATTGATTATGATTAAGATCTGATTAATCTATTTTAGACATTAAATATTGTTTTAAATTATTGGTATATGATCATTTAATATATTTTGAATCAATTATTGATTTGGATTAGATTAACCTAGTTTTGAATATTTTATTTGAATTATTATTATAACCAAATAACATATTTCGATTTGATTAATTAAGTTTTATGTATGTGTTTGACTTAAATTTATGGAAATATTTGATCATTGGTTTCTTAATTCATATCTATTTAGGAAATCTCTATCTATTTAAGGAAAAAAAAATTCCCTCTCAATCTAATCCTAATTTAATTAACTAATAGCTACTCGTTATATATATTTATTGAACTTACAAACATCTCTCATCTTTCCTTTCTCAAATTTTTCTCTTTTTTCGTCCAAAATAGTCCAAATTTTGCTATAAATTCAACCTTATTTTTCAAAGGTTGTAACAACTTCAAAGGGCCATATCTCCCAACTCCAGACTCCCTTTGACCTCCATTTTTTTTTTTTTTGAATCGTATTAAGGTTAGCTACGAAAATCTATAATTTACTTTAGAAAATTCGTAATATATTTTTCTGTAAAATTGTTTTACTAGTTGTACGAAAATCGATGCGTCGCACTATTTTTGAGATTTTTGGAAATTTCAAACTTAGTTTTGTGATCTATTTGATGATTAAAAAAGTTGAATTGATAATTTATAAATGCAAATATTTTCAAAAATTAATTCTAAAGTTTAAATTTTATTTTGGGCTAATGTAAATTAATATTGTTTTGGGGTATTTAAAATAAGCTTTTGACCTAAAAATATTATTGCAATATTTTCTACCTAATTAAATTATAGTTATTCCTTTAAAAATCATATTCCTAGATTTTTAAAGTATTTATCTAAAATTATTTTAACAAATAAAATATAGTTTTAAGTATTATATATATTTTTTAAATTAGGTTATAAATATTTTTCCGAAATAAATATATACATTTTTCTTGTTAAGAATTTTCTTTTAAAAAAAGTTCTATATTATATTGGATTGATTTTGACCGTGACTAATCGTATTTCCAAATTTTCTCGCGATACCGGACCACTTTATATCGACCTGGCTAGTCGAACCAAACTGGATATTGTTAGATAATTGCACCACCTCCAAGCAAGTATACCTTGCACTTTTTACAGTATATTACATGCTAGTCATTTTTGTTTTTTCATATCACATGTTTGTGACCAGTGTTCTCTTTTATTGTCTATTATTTGTATTCCTTATCCTTTGTTACATGTTATTATCTTTTTTTAAAGGATTTGTTGATATGTGTTTTCTCTTATATTATGCATACTAGTTTAATTGTCTCTTTGATATATCATCCTTGTTCATGTTTGATTTGTTTTCACTTGTATCTTGTCAAAAGTCATATGGTATTGTAGGACAAGTGCATCATAACTGAACTACTATTCCGACTTTTGTTTTTTCTCAACCTGAGAGTCCACGCAGGAGCGAGGGTTGATTGCTTGAATCTAACCTGAGAGTCCACAATAGAGGTGAGGGTTGGTTATTGTTTAAACTTGAGAATCCACACTAGAGGTGAGGGTTTGATTGTTCGTTTGACCTCTTGTCATGTGTTCACCTAGGAACTTGGTATTTGTTACATGTTTTCTTTGTTTCTTTTCCAGAAGTTCCTTTATGCGTAGTTGGATCTTGTCTGCTTGTATAGTTTGTTGCTTGATTATTGTATTTCCTTTCTTGGATGCATGTATCATTGTTACTTGGTTAATTTTTATTTCTTGCTGGTTAATATTTATGCATGTTAATTACTGCTAGAAAGACATATTTTTATGTATCTTGCTATGTCCCATGAGGACCTGATGATCTCTTAAGGTATAGACGATCGACGGGATCTTGATGTCACGCCCCGAGTCGGCAACGTTCGTCCCCGATGTTAATTTTGTCGATTCAATCGTCCTCGCTAAGGTGTGATGCTGTACGAGTCTGGAATTGCACTCGTACAAGACAGAACGTTGCGTTGGTTTTGATATTAATACGCCAAGTTAAAACTTCACAAATCACATCAGAATTTAAGACGCTGTATAGGAAGATAGAAATGCTTTTCATTCATAGCTTGCAACGAAGTCCAAGTCGTAATTACATTGGATGCCGTTGCGGCTACATTGATTGAAAACAGAAAGAAAATACATTCGACAAGTTGCCTGAACTACGCTTGTCGTCCCATACATTCGCCCCTTTATACATAAGCTGTCGACTTGAATTGGCTTCAAAATACTTCAGCATAGGAAGAGCTTCAAAATGCCCCTCCGCACTTCAGCTTCGTTTTAGGTTGGAGTGCCCGTCGCACCTGGAGAAATTGGGGGAGGGGATTAGCACACTTGCTAAGTGGACGAGACGAACCAACTCGTCTAAACCGACTCTGATTGTTAGGGTAGGCATGCTTTAGAGTTGTCTTTCTATTAGAACTAAATGAATTTAGTTCATATTTGATAGTCGTCTTTGAGAATAAAGCATACAGTATAACATCGCAGTTTATCATATTTCTTACCACGGCCGTGCTCGTCCCTGCATAAAAATAGAGATAATATTTACACCTGCATAAGACAATAGACGAGCATGCAACTATTTTATATGTGGTCATTGGTGCTACGCACCACTAGGGACTTAATCGAAGTTGGCATGCGACGCTACCCTTTCAGCCTAGGTTGCAAGCCTTACTAAAGGTCTCGCATGCCTCGCGCCAAAGCACGATAAATTATTTCCCCTAGGACGAATCGGTTCTGATGCCCCGGATACCGTTTCGAGGAAAACGAACTTGTGCACAAGCTGTCCATGACCATGCCTATGTGCGAACAGTTTTATATATGCAACAGTTTCGTATAGCACGGATAGTATCGAAGTACATTATCATTTCTCGTAACTCATGCAACGATTCATTTTCCCCAAAGCCGTACACCGATTTAGCGTCCCGTGGGCACCAAATTGTCCGAGGCATCATAACCCATGATCGACGTTTCACATTATTTTGCAGCACGTGAAATAGTTTATCTTTTTACTAGAACCTTAAATTTTTCCGTTTATGTGAGAAATTTGTATTTTTCAGAGTAGATTACTCAAAATCGATACGTCTTTTCCGAGTTCTTGACCTTATTGGATTGGCATGCAATTAACTTGGCATCGTTCGATTTGAATTAATTCGAAGCAAGGAATAAGTTTGCGGGACAGAGTAGAAAAGAAGGGTCGAATCACCCACCGATTACTTTGCTTCGTGCCGGTCGTCCAAGCGCTACGCAACGTCAATCCTTAGTTACACGAGCTCCTGCAATGGCACCAACGCTTTGTTAGAATTCCTTCTTTTCTCCTTACATCGAAATTGTAATTGCATCCATAAAAATGACGCGAAAGCACTTCATCAAGCCCAGCGGCAAAGCTCCAAAAAAACCATACAGCGGTCCGATCCCGTCGAAGGGACTCTTATAGAGAGCTCACTCGCCGAGACGCAGCCCGCTGCATCTAGGACTTATTCCAACAGAAGTCATTCCATTAGTTGGATCGATTCTCGTAACTTCCGTCCAAATCGATTTGAATCGATGCCGTAAGGCGTTATCGTTTACCAAGATTAGTGATCGAGTCAGATGGCCATCTAAGTTCCTGGCCGATCTGACTCAGTGCAAGCATATTATGAAGTTCTGTCGCCTATCGAAAGTGGGGCGCTACATAATATACCACTAAGAAAAGTTTTGTCCCGAAACTTAAGAACAAGGGTCTGACCTTAATTTAGACAAACAACGTCGGGTACTTCTCTTTCATCTCCGCCTCCATCTCCCACGTCGACTCCTCGACTGATGGTTCCGCCAAAGCACGCGGACCAAGGACATCGACCGATTGCGTAGCACCTTCTCCTTGCGGTCCAAAATTTGAATAGGCTCCTCCGAGTAAGACAAGTCAGTACGTAGCTCCAACTGATCGAAGCTAACCACATGACTTGGATCGTGCACGTATTTTTGAAGTTGTGAAATGTGAAAAACATCGTGCACATCAGCTAAGGCAGGAGGTAGTGCGATCCGATAAGCAACCGTCGTAACTCGCTCAATGATCTCGAAGGGGCCTACAAATTTTGGGCTCAACATGCCTTTAACGCCGAACCGCATCACACCGCGCATGGGCGTTACTTTCAGAAACACATGGTCCCCGACCAAGAACTCTAACGGTCGTCGACGAAGATCTGCATAGCTCTTTTGTCGACTTTGCGCGATACGGAGTCTATCTCGAATCAAGCGGACCTTTTCGACGGCCTGCTCCACCAGTTCCCGTCCAAGCACTCGTCGCTCTCCGACTTCATTCCAGCATATCGGCGAACGACACTTTCTCCCGTAGAGCGCTTCATATGGAGCCATCTGAATGCTCGACTGATAACTGTTGTTATACGTAAACTTCGCAAGCGGCAAATGTGTATCCCAACTAGTCTTTAGGTCGATCGCACACAGACGCAACATATCTTCTAAGATCTGATTGACCCTCTCCATCTGACCGTCTGTTTGGGGATGGTACGCCGAACTAAAGTTCAGTTTGGTCCCCATCGCCGCTTGGAGGCTCGTCCAGAAATGCGATAGGAATCGCCCGTCTCTGTCCAAAATTATTGAGGCCGGTACCCCGTGCAGTCGAACAATCTCATCGACATAGATTTATGCTAACCGATCGACGCTCCATCCTACTTTAATTGCGATGAAGTGAGCCGACTTGGTCAATCTATCAACAATGACCCAAATTGCGTCATTCTCCCGCGGCATCTTCGAAAATCCCATAATAAAATCCATCGAGATATTGTCCCACTTCCACTCGGGAATGGCAATGTTCTGCAGCTCTCCGCCTGGCCTTTGGTGTTCTGCCTTCACTTGCTGACACGCCATGCATTGCGATACGAACATAGCTACGTCTTTTTTCATGCCGTGCCACCAAAAGCTTGTGCGCAAGTCCTTGTACATCTTGGTGCTTCCAGGATGTAACGAGTACTTCGTATAATACGTCTTCGTCAGAATTTCTTTTCTGAGTTCGACAGTTTCATGAACGCAAAGCCTTTCCTTTAGTCGCATAGTCCCGTCTCTGTCTTCCGCAAAGTCAGTCGCCCGTCCCGTTGAAATTAGCTCGCATATTTTCTTCAGGAATGAGTCGTCCTCCTGTGCGGTCTTTATCTTGCTAAGCAGGCTCGATCCTAACTTCAGCTGAGCTAGGTGCAGGTGTCGATACTCAATTCTGAGTTCGATACCCATCGCTTCAAGGTCTCGTTGTATCTCCTTATTTATGGCCAGTGTTCCCATAAACATTCTGCTAAGTGCATCGGCCACCATGTTTCCCTTGTCCGGCGTATACTCGATCGTTAGCTCGTAATCTTTTATGAGTTCGAGCCAACGTCGCTGTCGTAGGTTGAGTTCCCGTTGTGTAAATAAGTATTTTAGGCTTTTGTGATCTGTGTAGATTCTGTATGCCACACCATAGAGGTAGTGCCGCTATAACTTCAACGCAAAGACTATCGCCGCCAATTCTAGGCCGTGCGTCGGATAGTTTTTCTCGTGCTGCTTCAACTGTCGTGAAGCGTAGGAGATGACTTTGTCTCTCTGTATGAGTACGCACCCGAGGCCAGTTCCCGACGCGTCACTGAATATCTGAAAGCCTTCCGGACCGTCTGAAAGTGCAAGGATTGGAGCTGAGACGAGCCGTTGCTTCAACTCTTGAAAGCTGGATTCACAGTCGTCGCTCCATTCAAATACTACTCCCTTCTGGATGAGGCGAGTCAGAGGCGATGCTAGTTTTGAAAAGTTTCGTACGAACCTACGGTAGTAGCCCGCTAAGCCCAGGAAACTCCGAATGTCGCTAGCCGAGGCATGTCGTTTCCAATCCACCATCGCGTCAATCTTCTTTGGGTCCACTGCGACACCTTCGGCAGAGATTACATGCCCGAGAAATATCACGCTACTCATCCAGAACTCGCACTTACTCTGCTTGGCGTCTAATTTGTTTTCACGCAGAATCTGCAGTACCGTCTTCAAGTGTTCTGCGTGCTCTTCTCGGTCCCTTGAGTAGATAAGGATATCGTCGATGAACACGACTACAAATTTATCGATTTGAGGTCGAAAGACTTGGTTCATCAGATCCATGAATGCGGCTGGGGCATTCGTCAAACTGAACGGCATGACGAGAAATTCGTAATGACCATATCGAGTGCGGAGGGCAGACTTCGATACGTCGTCGGACTTGATCTTCAATTAATGATAGCCTGAACGAAGATCGATTTTTGAAAATACTGACGTGCCTTGCAGTTGGTCAAACAAGTCGTCGATTCGCAGCAAAGGATACTTGTTTCGCACGGTCGCCTTGTTGAGTTCTCGATAGTCGATGCATAGCCGCAACGACCCATCATTCTTCTTCACGAACAGTATAGGAGCTCCCCACGGAGAGACGCTAGGGCGAATAAATCTGTGGTCTAGCAACTCTTGTAATTTCACCTTCAGCTCCCTCAGTTCTGCTGGAGCCATTCGGTAAGGCGCCTTTGATATCGGCCGTGTATCCGGAAAGGTGTCGATGCTGAATTTAATTTCTGGATCCAACGGCATCCCGGGCATCTCGTCAGGAAAAATGTCGGGAAAATCTGCCACAACATCAGTCTGTATTGTGTTTGTATTATTCGTTCGCGTGTCTCGAACTGATGCCAAGTATCCCGCGCAGCCGGAACGCAGCATACGCCTCACCGAGATTGCCGATACCATCATCGCTGTCTTCGAGGCCGTACCGCACGAATATGAGAACTCTGTCTCGCCAGGAAGATGAAACACCACTCTCTTCTCTGCACACTCGATCGTTGCACGACAAGCGCCCAACCAATCCATGCCCAGGATTAGGTCATAATCCTTGATGTCTATCACGACAGCATCCAAGGATAGATATCTTCCTCCAACGCAAATGTGGCCATCCCTATAAATAAAGTTTGCAGGCATATCGACTCCCGACGGAGTGCTAACGCTAATATTTATATCTAGTGATTGCATGGTTATTTTATTTTCTTTCGCATAATCAGCAGATATAAAGCTATGTGTCGCACCTGAATCGAATAGTACTCGAGCAGGTATATCTTTGTAGAGTAATATACCTGTTACAACCGCATCGGATGCAAATGCCTCGTTCCGAGTTAAGGTATAAACTCGGCCTTGAGCTCCGTAGTGTTGATTCTGCGGGTTCACAGGCACCGCATTTGCGCCTTGTAGTATAGGCGCTTTATATGGATTCAGAGTGTTCCTTGGTGGGGTGTGTTGATTCGGCTTCCCCGCCTGACAATATTGACTGAAGTGGCCTAGCTCGTCACACTTGAAGCATATTCTCAATCTACAATCGGGTGCTCGGTTCCCACGCTTGCCGCATCTATTGCAATTTACTGTGGCAAAGTGACCATGGTTCTCAGACGTGTTTGGGAGCTTTTGTACTCCCGATCCTCCAGCGTCATTAGGACGCTTGTTGAAGTTGTTGCGAATGACAGGCACGGCCCTTTGTGACATACGGCCAAAGATCCGCTCACTATCAAGTGCGGCTTCATAGGATTCACGATAAGTTTGGCATCGTTGGTTCATGAAGTCCCTATGCAGTTCGTCGTTGAGGCCTTGCTGAAAACGCTCGCACCATTCTTCTTTGTTGGGCAGGAATGCACCGACAAATTTTGCAAGTTTCGAGAAGCTTGCGTCATAATCTTCAACACACATATTCCCCTACTATCGACGGATGGCCCGAGGGACGTACTGCTCAAGGAAGGCTGTCTTGAACATTTCCCAAGAAATCTTTTTGTTGGAATCGGTTTCACAGATCTCTTGTTTCTTCGCCGCCCACCAGTCATGTGCTCTTAATTGTAACTGCAGTGCCGCACAGGCCACCCTCTGGGACCCTTCGATGCAGAGGAGATCGAACAAGTTCTCCATCTCTGCGAGCCATCCTACTATCACGTCGGGCTCCGCTCGGCCATTGAACTTCGGCGGGTTTCATTTTGCGAAACTCCGTCACTTTGAGCATGGAATGAGAGTTTATCATTTGCGGAGGGACTTCTTCCTCCTTTTCTTCTCCTGGATCACCGTATTTTCTCTAGAGTACCACATTCGTTGCCTTGGTATCGCCTGCCATCCTGCTCACTATCTGAGTCAGGGCGGTCATCTGCTTCTGTTGCACATCAAATTGGGCTTCGAATGGAATCTGAAGCTGTTGCTGCTGCAGTTCCATCAACTGTAGCATCTTCTCCATAGTCGTCTCGCTAGGGCCAGTGCTTTTTGTGCTCGACGTACTATCCACGATTTGGGTTATTGTGCCGACGATTTTCTTATCTCGCTTAGTCATTCTTACAAACAGTGTAAACCCGTTAGTATTTTTCAAAAATATCTACGGGCTTACCTGTATGGAACTTGTATTTCACGCAGCATGCCGACAAGCATTCAATCGAGCCATCGCAACGGATATTCCAACAATGAAACATCTTTCGAAAATTTGAGGAAACATAACTGTGCTTTGATACCAATTTGTCATGCCCCGAGTCGGCAACGTTCATCCCTGATGTTAATTTTGCCGATTCGATCATCCTCGCTAAGGTGTGATGCCGTACGAGTCTGGAATTGCACTCGTACAATGCAGAATATTGCGTTGGTTTTGATATTAATATGCCAAGTTGAAACTTCACAAATCATATCAGAATTTAAGACGCAGTATAGGAAGATAGAAATGCTTTTCATTCATAGCTTGCAACGAAGTGCAAGTCATAATTACATTGGATGCCGTTGCGGCTACATTGATTGAAAACAGAAAGAAAATATATTCGACAAGTTGCCTGAACTACGCTTGCCGTCCCATACATTCGCCCCTTTATACATAAGCCGTCGACTTGAATTGGCTTCAAAATACTTCAGCATAGGAAGAGCTTCAAAACGCCTCTCCGCGCTTTAGCTTCGTTTTAGGTTGGAGCGCCCGCCGTACCTGGGGAAATTGGGGGAGGGGATTAGCACACTTGCTAAGTGGATGAGATGAACCAACTCGTCTAAACCGACTCTGATTGTTAGGGTAGGCATGCTTTAGAGTTGTCTTTCTATTAGAACTAAATGAATTCAGCTCATATTCGATAGTCGTCTTTGAGTAATAAAGCATACAGTATAACATCGTAGTTTATCATATTTCTTACCACGGCCGTGCTCGTCCCTGCATAAAAACAGAGATAATATTTACACCTGCATAAGACAATAGGTGAGCATACAACTATCTTATATGTGGTCATTGGTGCTACGCACCATTAGGGACTTAATCGAAGTTGGCATGCGACGCTACCCTTTCAGCCTAGGTTGCAAGCCTTACTGAAGGTCCCGCATGCCTCGCGTCGAAGCACGATAAATTATTTCCCCCTAGGATGAATCAGTTCCGATGCCCCGGATACCATTTCGAGGAAAACGAACTTGTGCACAAGCTGTCCATGACCATGCCTATGTGCGAACAGTTTTATATATGCAACAGTTTCGTATAGCACGGATAGTATCGAACGGTATTATCATTTCTCGCAACTCATGCAACGATTCATTTTCTCCAAAGCCGTACACCGATTTAGCGTCCCGTGGGCACCAAATTGTCCGAGGCATCATGACCCATGATCGACGTTTCATATTATTTTACAGCACATGAAATAGTCTATCTTTTTACTAGAACCTTAAACTTTTCCATTTATGTGAGAAACTTGTATTTTTCAAAGTAGGTTACTCAAAATCGATACGTTTTTTCCAAGTTCTTGACCTTAGTGGATTGGCATGCAATTAACTTGGCATCGTTCGATTTAAATGAATTCGAAGCAAGGAATAAGTTTACGAGACAGAGTAGAAAAGAAGTGTCGAATCACCCACCGATTACTTTGCTTCGTGCCGGTCGTCCAAGCGCTACGCAACGTCAATCCTTAGTTACGCGAGCTCCTGTAATGGCACCAACACTTTGTTAGAATTCTTTCTTTTCCCCTTGCATCGAAATTATAATTGCATCCATGAAAACGACGCGAAAGCACTTCATCAAGCCCAGCGGCAATGCTCCAAGAAAACCATACATCGGTCCGATTCCGTCGAAGGGACTCTTATAGAGAGCTCACTCGCCGAGACACAGCCCGCTGCATCTAGGACTTATTCCAACAGAAGTCGTTTCATTAGTTGGATCGATTCTCATAACTTCCATCCAAATCGATTTGAATCGATGCCGCAAGGCGTTATCGTTTACCAAGCCTAGCGATCGAGTCAGATGGCCATCCAAGTTCCCGGCCGATCTGACTCGGCGCAAGCATATTATGAAGTTCCGTCGCCTATCGAAAACGGGGCGCTACACTTGAGGAGTACGACCGGTACTAGATTCTTCCTCTGTGGACCATATGACCTTTTCGTTAGACAGTGAACTTATTATTTTTAACTTCTTTATTTGATTCCATTCTTTACAGCTTAGTAGTAGATTTGTCTCCACCCGACAAATTTTTATTATACAATTAATATAATTGATTAGTTATTTCTTCTATTTATTATCATAGATGAGATTTAGTATTGTACGTGACTATTCTTATGTTAGAGCTCTTATATTACAGCTCATGTATGTATATGCAGATCCCACACATTGGGGTAGTCATCGCATATATACAGCTGGCATATTCATATTCCTTGTCCTACGTATTTAGGGACTGAGGCGTTACATATTGTCATGCTCCACTCCCAAATATATAGAATTAGGGCCTAACCTGGCCAGCTGATACGACCAAGAGTGAGCTGCCCAATTTAATGGACTCACTTAGGTGTACTACGCTGTAAAAATAACTAACCAACACAGGCAATCATCTAAATCTCATCCACAGATAACATAGAAAGGAAGTAGTAAAAATAAAAGCAGAGTAGTCTGAATGTCCAAATACAACTGAAAGGAAATACAAGTCTGGTGGAAACAATCCCACAGTACATCAAAATAAAAATACATAAATAGAAGATAACTAGCTAAGAGTATCAACTAACTAGACAAGAAACTCTCAGCCCAAGTAGCAGCATACCGAGGTCAAAGAAACTCCTCAGGATAGACCTCATAGTCCTCAGCAAAGTCTCCCGCCTCAGCTCCAGTACCATAGATCAACGAGTATAGGTGCTCGTCGGGATCTGGAAATGAACCAGGTCCTCAGGGGACATAGCAAGATACAAATAGGAATATGCCATAATGTAAATACTGATAAATACATAAGGGGTGTGCTAACCAGTCTAAGTGAAAGCATATGAAGACAACTTCAGAACGTATGGGTGGGTAGTTAAGGGAATGGCATCGGAACACGAGACGACGTCGGATTACGAGCCGATGTAAACATACAAACACTAGTATACCTCCCGACCGTACCTAGCGCACAGCTAGTAGCCACTGCCGGATATATCCCCTAGTGAGTGTATGGCCCATAACCGGGTATCCATGCCCATAACCGGGTATCACTGAGGCAAGAATGAAGTAACAGTCTATCCCATATGCCTACTGGTTGTCTTCCCCGCCCAGTGATGTACAAGTCGCATCCATGACCCAAAAATCTGTTCTCTATGAAGAGTCAGCTATTTAGAACCATCACTACCCTATATATGCCGTCACACGAGCCACTCGCACTGATGGCCAGTCGAGAGCGACAGTGCGTGCCATGATCTGCTCTCACTCAGTGTCGTGTTGAAATACGTGTCATGGTCAAGGGAGCTGTAATAGCAACTACGTAACTAAGGGCACGTCACCTACTTCTAGGTCAAGTGGATAGCTCTAAGTGTCGATGCCATTATCGACTATGCCTGAGATAATTCTCGGTCTCTACTAACCAAGTCTACGCTAACAAGAATATAACGATGTATATGTAAAATAGTAATACAAGGCAAGGTATACTTGCCTTCAATCCCGCAATGCGCAAATAGTGCTCCGGTCCCTCCTGCCTTAATCAAGTCGTCCAAGAGACCTACAATCACACAATCAAGACTTACGATACAGGAGAAGGACATCCATGAATACGCAGCTAATCACACACAAAGTAGAGGGTACATTCAACGTAATAGGCACCACATTTCTAATACTAAGTTACATTTATCTAAGAAGGTGCACGATCACAAGTTACATATGACAAGTACATATATGTAAGCATAGGAATGTACGTACAATAGTCCTATATTTGAAATCACATGTTTGTATATGATTGTACATAGAGCATGTATAACAAGTGTACGTTTTGTGAAGAAAATATATATACAAGTTGTATATTTTTTTTTTTTTTTTACAAGTTGTATATATATATACATATATACAAGTTGTATATATATATATATATATATATATATATATATATATATATATATATATATATATTTTTATATATATATATATATATATATATATATATATATATATATATATATAATGTGTTCACAAATGAGGTTACTAGGGTATCGACACATAGTTTTAGAAATCCTATATATATAAGGGTATTACATACATGCATGGAAAGTAAGTACATATATGTATATATACATTTGTATGTATGGAAAGAGTATATATATATATATATTTTTTTTTTTATGGAAAGAGTATATATATATATATATATATATATATATATATATATATATATATATATATATATATATATATATATATATATATATATATATATATATATATATTTTTTTTTTTTTTTATATATATATATGTACATAAAAAAAAATATATATGTACATAATGAGACTAGAAGTAATGAGGCTAGAAGTAATTATATATATAAAGTGTATGTATATTTATACACATATATACATAATGAGACTAGAGGTGTATGTTTACATATGAAAAAGTGTATGTATATACAAAGAGTATACATTTATATTTGGGAAATAATAAATATATATATATATATATATATATATATATATATATATATATATATAGTGAAAGAGTATTTATACATATATATGTACATAATGTGCATAGAGTATATGTATAGGACATGTGTATATGGTAAAGTTTATATATTTACTAACATTACATATTCATAAGCATGTGCATGGGTTCTTATAACAAAAGTTTAGGGATTAAATCTCTCCATTACATGTATACACCTAAATGTAAACACATACAACATGATGAACAATCATTCAATCCATCACAACCCAAGATATGAATTGTATATATCTAAATCGTACAACTAATATTTAACATTCATTTATATATATCAAGAAGCTTTGACACATAAATATATTCAAAGAAAATAAAGAATGAGAAGAAGTGTACTGTCACGACCCGCACCCGATTTTCGGACGCGAGCTCGTGAGCAAGCCAGCTATGTATCGAGCAGACTCCAGACCAACTCGAGGACGTATAAGCTGTCCATAGTAGGTATCACGTCCAATCTAAACTATATCTCAATCCACAGGAATCATATGAAACAAGAATGAACAATTATGGGTCATGGTCTGCAGTCCATTAGCATATTGTCCGATTAGACTCCAAGAATGATATACGTCTATAAAATAAGCAGAATATATCATGGCATGGAATATACACTATTTAAGGCACGCCACTGCACTATCCGTGCTATGATTCCTAGTCGTCTGGTACTTCAAAACTTAACCATGGCTAAAGTCGTCTACCGTAATAATTAACTAAACAATTATTTATAAAAATCACCATTTAAATTAAATAAATAATAATAATAAATTATTTTAAAATTTCGGGAAGGGGAGCTACAAATCTACCTACCTTAAAAATAATTTCGTCCTCAAAATTTTAATTCATAACTATTCCTTAAAAATCAAATTCTATCATTACCTTAATCTCCTCAAATTTAATTCCTCAAAATATTCTATAACTCTCTCTAGCTATTTTATAACTCCGAATACTTGAGGACTTCTACCCATCTTTGGTCACGCTACACCTCAAAACACAGTCACTAAAATCTCACAACCTTCTAACTAGTGGCTAATAATTCTATCAAAAATATATAGGACATATGGTATCTTTAATCCCCCATATCTATCAAATAACCAAATTAAATAATCAATCAATATTATTCTATAATCTAAATTTTTTTGATAAATTCTAGACAGCACGATCATTCGTCATTCCGGAATAGGAAGGAACGAGAATCAATGGTACAAAAAACAATGGAGAAAAATTGAGAACAAATATGGAGTTTTCAAGGACGTAGAGAATTTCTAGGAGAATTTCTAAGGCAGAGTGGATTGAGATTCTTAAGGTTTGGTAATAGTCGCAGGCTCGTATCAATACAGTTACGTAACCGATACGATATGCCCTGACCTGCATGGGCCACCACAAAAACTTATCACGACCCGCACACGATTTTCGGACGCGAGCTCGTGAGCAAGCCAGCTACGTATCGAGCAGACTCCAGCTCGATTCGAGTACGTATAAGCTGTCCAGAGTAGGGTATCATGTCTAATCTAAGCTATATCTCAATCCACAGGAATCATATGAAACAAGAATGAACAATTATGGGTCATGGTCCGCAGCCCATTAGCATATTATCCGATTAGACTCCAAGAATGATATGAGTCTTTAAAATAAGCAGAATATATCATGGCATAGAATATACACTAGTCAATGCACGCCACTGCACTATCTGTGTCATGATTCCTAGTCGTCTGGTATTTTAAAACTTAACCATGGCTAAAGTCGTCTACCGTAATAATTAACTAAACAATTATTTATAAAAATCTAAAAATCACCATTTAAATTAAATAAATAATAATAAAAAATTATTTCAAAATTTTGGGAAGGGGAGCTACATGTACCAATTGGAGGTGATGGTGGGGGGTGGCTGCCGGCCTAGGGGGAGCTGTGGCCGACCATGGGGGGCTGTGGTCGGCCAAGAAAGGTGAAGGAAGAACTGTGAGGAGAGGGGGAGTGGTGGTGGCTGTGTTGAAGATGAAGAAGGAGGTGGAGAGGAAGATGTTGATGAAGATGATGAAGGGGGAGAGAAAGTGGTTGTCAGCCTAGGGGCTATGGGAGAGCTGCCGTCGTCCTAGGGGAGGGTGCTGCTGTGGTGGAGGTGGTGAAGAATATGGGGGCTTTGGAGGAGGTGGTGAGGAGAATGAGATGGTGGTGGTGAAGTGAAGATGAACAAGAAGGAGGGAGGAGTGTTCGGTTTTGAAGGGGAGGAAGATGAAACCGAGAGGATATGGGGGTTTATGGCTGTCGGTCATAGGGGGAGAGGAGTGTTTGAGTGTGAGAGGGTGGGTTTTCCAAGAAAATAGGGAGAGTTATGGTGGTGGTGTGTGTGTGTGTGTAAAAATAAAGAGAGATAGAGAGAGAGAGTATGGTGATGTGACATATAGTGTGTGGTATTTTGTGGATATAGTTGGTGTTGTGTGTTTGGGTAGGGATGAGAGAGGGTATCATGGTGCTTGGGTTGGGTCCAATTGAATTAGGTTGGGTCACAATTGAGTCTAATTGGGTTTTAGTAATTAAAATGACTTAAATTAGCCATTTATAATCATGGATAAATAAATAGTACACGAGGACTCAATTGGATGGGACACAAGTGGCATGTGTGTAGTAGGCTTAAAATGGTCCGTGTCCATGCCTTTGGTTGACAAGTTTGGGTCTAACGGGTGTCCCCAATTTAAGTTGGAAATAAATGTGACTCCGTGGGGTAAATCGAGATTAGGTCAAACGTCAGGAAAGTTGTACGATAAAAATGAAACACAAGATGGTGTGTCTGAGTGGGATACGAAGGTCATGGGTGTAGAGTGTCTCGAGTAGATCATGTATAACAAGTTGGTTTAGAGAAAATGACTAGCCTTGTGCTCCTAATTTGAAAGTCACGGTAACGTGTAGACAATAATCAAAAATAAAAGTGGAAAATTATTAATAAATTAGGAAATCATAATTAATTATATTAAATTCCTAATTGCTCTAATTAAATCTAATAAAAATTTTAGAGAGCTTGTAATCTATCCACCTTAGAGGATTTTGTCCTCAAAATTTAGTCATATAATAGCCAGCAAGATAGAAATTACTGAATATAAATGCATGCATACCTAGCCCCACGAAGAGATGGAGAAAATGCTCGCGTATCGTATCCTCGCGCTCCCAAGTCGATTCGTCTGGTGCATGATGCCTCCAAGCGACACGAACTAGCGGGATGGTCTGACCCCGCAGAACCTTCTCTCTTCGGTCCAAGATCTCTACTGGCTGCTCCTCATAAGATAATGTCGGTCCGACAGTGATCTCCGAGTGGTCAAGGACGTGGCTAGGATCTGGCACATACCTCCTCAGTTGAGATGTGGAACACATCATGAACACCCTCCAACGACTGCGATAATGCTAACCGGTAGGCAACCTCTCCAATCTGCTCTAGCACATCAAAGGGTCCAATGTACCTTGGACTCAGCTTCCCTCTTCCTCCAAACCTGATGGTACCTCTGGTGAGTGAGATCCTCAGAAAGACATGGTCTTCCTCCCTGAACTCCAGAGGTCGCTGGTGTGTGTCCGCCCAGTGCTTCTGCTTGTCTTGAGATGCTCTCAAGTGCCCTTGGATTTGCTTCACCTTCTCCACTATACGAACCACCAACTCTGGTCCGATTATCTGTATCTCGTCCACGTCACTCCAACAGACTGGGGAACGACACTTCCTGCCATACAATGCTTCGAAAGGGGCCATCTGGATACTGGCCTGATAGCTGTTGTTATATGAGAACTCTACTAGGTGCAAGTGGTCCTCTCATGATCCTCTGAAATCTAGCATACATGCCCTCAACATGTCCTCCAGCGTATGAATGGTACGCTCTGACTGGCCATCTGTCTGCGGATGGTACGACGTACTAAACTTCAGTCGAGTACCAAGGCTCTCATGTAGGCTCCGCCAGAAGTACGATGTGAATCTCGAATCTCGGTCAGATACTATACTAACCGGTACTCCATAAAGTCGCACAATCTGCCCCATATATATCTCCGCTAGGGCTTTTGTAGACTGTTCCACTCTGAAGGGTAGGAAGTGAGCTGACTTGGTGAGTCGGTCCACTATCGCCCAAACTGCATCCCGTCCACTCGGGTTCCTCGGTAACCCTGTAACGAAGTCTATCGTGATATGCTCTCATTTCCACTCAGGTATGGAAAGTGGTTGAAGCAGTCCTGCGGACCTCTGGTGCTCAGCCTTGACTTGCTGACACACCATGCACCTGGCTACAAAGTGGGCGATCTCTCTAATCATTCTATGCTACCAAAAATGCTGCCTCAAGTCTCTGTACATCTTCATACCTCCTGGGTGAATGGAATATGCTGAACTATGCGCCTCCATCATCAGCTCCTAATGAAGCTCTCCATTGGGAACATAGAGGCGATCTCCATACCTCAGAGTTCCATCCTCATGAATACGTAGTCCGGTCTGTATATCGGCTTCTGTCCTCTGTCGAAGTCGCTAAAATCTGGCATATGTCGACAATGCGGCTCTGATCCTCTCTACCAACAAAGACTGCAGCTGTAGACTAGCCAACTGGCCATCTGCTCCTGGTAGTATCACCTCGATCCCCAACTCTTGTAGCTCCTCTAGAAGATGGTGCTGAGTCATCAACATGTACGCCGTAGGCCTCCTGCTCAAAGCATCTACTACGACGTTCGCCTTTCCTGGATGATACTATAGCTCGATCTCGAAGTCTTTCATTAGCTCCAACCACCATCTCTGTCTCAGATTCAGCTCCTTCTGAGTGTAGACGTACTTTAAGCTCTTATGGTCCGTGAATATCTCTGCCCTCTCTCCATACAAGTAGCGTCTCCAAAGCTTCAGGGCAAAGATAACCGCATCAAGCTCTAAATCGTGGGTTGAATAATTCTTCTTATGAACCTTCAGCTACCTTGAAGCATAGGCTACTATCTTCCCATGCTGTATCAAAACGTATCCCAATCCCTTTCCGGATGCGTCGCTGTAGATCATGAACCCTCCTGGTCCAGACAGAATAGTCATAATAGGTGTCGTGGTAAGGCGCTTCTTCAACTCATCAAATGCCACCTGGCACTCCTCTGTCCAGATAAACTCCTGCTCCTTTCGGGTCAAACAGGTCATCGGCTCAGCAATCCTTGCGAAGTTCTCTATGAACCTCCGGTAATATCCGACAAGTCCAAGAAATCTTCTCACCTCCGAGACATTGGTAGGGGTCGGCCATGTCTCTATGGACAAGATCTTCGTTGGGTCTACAGATATACCCTCTCCTGAAATGACATGACCGAGAAAAGAGACATGGTCCAGAAAGAACTCACACTTGCTCAACTTGGTATAGAGTCTCTCGCTCCTCAACGTCTCCAACACAATCTGCAGATGCCACCTGTGTTCCTCATGGTTCTTTGAGTACACCAATATGTCATCGATGAACACGACCTCGAACTGATCCATGTACTGGTGAAACACTTTGTTCATCATATTCATGAACACAGCAGGCGCATTGGTCAAACCAAAAGGCATCATCAGGAACTCGTAGTGACCATAACGAGTCCTGAAGGCCGTCTTCGAAATGTCCTTCCTCCGTACCTTCACTTGATGGTAACCCGATCGCAAGTCGATCTTCGAAAACACCCTGGCTCCAGTCAACTAGTCAAACAGGTCATCAATTCGAGGCAAAGGGCACTTGTTCTTGATGGTCAGTGCATTCAGGATTCTATAATCAATGCACATTTGGACAGTCCCATCCTTCTTCGGCACAAACTGTAAAACCCCAAAATTTCTACTATAATTTTTTTAATAAATATGGTATTGATTTTTGTACTTCGTATTTGTACGTCACGTACGAGTTCGCGTTTCGTAAATTTTTCGTCAAGTACGAATAAGTGCAAAGTACATAAAACGTTTTAATTATATAGATTTAGAAAATATTTCAAAATAATAGACGATAAATATTTTATATTGCTTGAAATTGTAAATACGTCGCGTCGAGGATTGCTAAACTTTATTTTTATTTAAGAAAGGCCATTTTATTTTATGGTACAAGTATAACTAGTAATTTGGAAAAAAATTGTGTTTTATGTAAGTATTATTTTTGCATACGAGTGTATATATATTTGTATTTTTGAAATTAATTATTATCACTAATATATTATTTCGAAAAAAGTATATTAAATATGGGTTGATTTAATATGTAATTAATTATGGTAATTTAAGTTAGAAAAATATATATTAAGTTATTTAAATACAGTTTAAATTAGAGGTAGAATCTATCTACATTGGATTATATTTGATTGAGTTACTTTTAAATTAATTTTAATTAAATAGTAAAAAATCCAAGTGGAATTAAAACTCTTCTCAGTCCTTATCTAGATAAGACTTTTGTAACCTCCTGATTTTTTCAAAATAAATATTTGTAGAATTTTTAGATTTTTAAATAACTATTTATTGACTTATTATATAATTTGTATTATTTTACATATATTTAGTATAGTGCTCATTAGTGAATTTAGTATAAAAATATATAAAGCTATTTTTCTAGTAAATTAAGGATCTAAACTATATTATACAATTTTTCTCAAAATTTTAGGATTTATTTCATAAATTTTATTACTTTTTACTTGTTACTTATATTGTACACTATTTACATAATATAGAATAAATGTCAAATTAGTATTAAATATTTTAGCTTGTATAAATGAGATTAGATGAAAGTTGTTTAAATAAATATTAACTCTATTTATTATCTATAGTAATTTTAAATAATGTTATAGATAATTTAGATAAATATAAACTATATTTTAAATTTATAATAATCCTACTTCTACTTGGAAAACATCTCTATCTATATCATATCCTAAGAAAGCAAACTCCAATTTATTTAAATCAAATCCTATCTAATTTAGGAGATAAATTTGAAATAAATATCTATATAAACCCAATACATCCCCTTCTATCAGCCATAATTCGAAATTATTTTTAGTCCAATAGAAACTCTAAAATTCGTCATTAGAATTCAGCCCCGCTTTTTAGTAGCAAGAGCAACTTGGAACGACGATATCTCCTAGCTCCGAACTCCGTTTTGCCTCCGATTTTTTTTAAAAGAAGCGTATTGAGGTAAGCTTTCCAAAAATATATTTAAATAAACAAAATTTATTCTATAGATTTCTGCAAAACTGTTTGAGTATCTAGTGTCCCAAAAATAAACGTGTTTCAGTATTTTTGCGATTTCGGGAGATTCCGAAAACGAAAATGCGATCCATTTAGTTTTTCGAAAAGCTGATACGAAAACCTATGCCATATCCTAATTTCAGAATTTATTAAATAAATTTAATAGGTATAGTATTAATTAGAATTAGATAATAGACTATTTTCAGCATCCGAAGATGTTTGTTTGGACCTTAGTTCCTCAGCAGCCGTTGTTCCACCTACTTTCCTATCTGATCTTTGCCACCACAGTGCTTAGGACCCAGGAAAGTATACCTTGCTAATTTACTGTCATATTATTTATTTTCCGTATTATTTACTTTGTTTCGTATTATTAGTTTCCTTTGTTATAAATTGTGCGTCCAAGCCACACTTGGGTGCAAGCGACTCTGTTAGTCGTTTTACTTTATTATATACATGTTAACTTAGTGTTAGCAGACTACCTGCTTTTTGGGGGATATCCTTATATCTTTTTTGGCCATGACACACACACTACACGGTTGGAGACATGTTGCTAGGCCACGACTTATGGACTGGCCCTCTCTAAAGTCGTGTGACGGATAGATGATTGTAACTGCTATGACTAGGGTTTTAGAGACTCAAGCAGTTACAAAACTGGACGAGCCATGGACATGACTTGAACAGTATGGGAAATATTGGGGAAGGATAGTCGCTAATGCGTATGGAAATCCAAACAGGTAAACCACAGTCTCCGGATGGAACTGTGGCAATTTATTTGCAGATGCCCTCTGACGTTTTGGACGTTACGGACGGATACGGATTACTGGATGCCAGTTACGTACACATAGCCTAAAATCCCACCCATGTGCATGAAAGTTGTCCTCTAAATTGCACAATGGGCAGTTAGAATCTTCTTTGTATATTTGTGTCTAGAATAGTCTTTTATATATTATTTTATTGTTATGACAGTTTATATTAGCTTGTTCTTCCTGTATCTTGCTACGTCCGTCTGAGGACCCGGTTATTCCCCAGGTGTGTACTTTCATGATTCACTGCAGGTGTTCTAGCCAAGGTCGTGATTCTCTCCATTCCTTCGAAGACGATTGCGCTTGGTTCTTCTTGCGATTTTATCGATCGATTTCTTTTACATTTCTTTCATTGAGATAGTTGGTAGTGGACTTTGTCTCCGTCCAACGATTGTATCATAAATATTCAAGTTGATTTTCATATTATTATTCTTTTCATTGTGGATGAGATTTAGTTTGTCTTGGATTACTGCATTTTACGGCTTATGTATCCATACGAGGCCCATGTACATCGTATGAATACAACTGACATGTCTACGTGCCTAGTCCTACGTATTTTGGGACTGGAGCGTTACATATTTTTGTGGTGGCCCATGCAGGTCAAGATAAATTGTTTGGTTACTTTGCCGTACCAAGCAAGCCTGCGTATAGGATTAGTGTCTAGGATCTCATCCACATACTTGATCGCCTTCTCACTTGACTCCTCGAGTTGTATCTTGCTTGATCCCTTCTATCATGATTCGTGCCCTTCATTCGTGCTTTATAAAGATTAATAAGGTAACCAATACTCGGTGAACATGACACATTGTCCTATCACCCTACTAGTTTAACTCTTGTAAGTTTGGTAGAATGACTTACGACCTAACCTTCCTTGTGACCTTATCCAAGTCTTAAGCAAGTAGGTAGTAGGACGACTGTATAGGCACCAACATAAGACATGACTAGATTCTTAAGAAGTTTGAACTAGTTCCACTTCTTTCAATATTAATCGTGCCTATGTTTTTTACTATTTTTACCATCCTGTGCTGGTAGTTTAGCCTAAGTTTTACAAACTTATTCCCTCATTGAGCTTGATCATTACATATTTTATTGGGTGCGTACCCACTAACATATTGTCTAATCAGAACCTGTGCATGATGGTCTGATTAACCTATTGTACTTTGGTTCGCTTTTATCTATCTTTCTACGTGGATGGGGACATAGCTAAACTTTTCCTCTAGAGTCCCATCTGCGACAACCTTGACAATTCTTTTTGAATTACTCACTCGCCTTTGAACCACATATTGGTATTCGAAAGCAACTTCTTTGGACTCATATTAGTTTTTCGTCTTTCACCTATTTAGACGAAGACTCGTACTTACTAGATAGACTCAAAGTATCACCTTAGTTGCCCCACCACCTATTGCCAAGATAGTTAGCCATGGACCAACCAAGGTGACTATATCCTCGCTTTGAACTACTCGTCGATTCCATATCTATTATCGTGACCTTCTAATCATTCTTGATACTTGGGGATGATTCGAATCGTTCTCTTAATCATGCCCTCAACCTACGACCAATATACAACTCTTCTCAAGGAACCATCTCTCCTAAGTCTCTAAATTATTTTTCCCTTAATCTACTCGATTCTTTTCTATTCTTTAAACTCGGGTTTTATCTTGATCTACTTACACCACCAAAATAAGTCAAATCAGCGACATATTTAGTGACTCCGTGAAATTTTGTCGCTAATTTTTGGGGATTTAGCGACGTTAATATAAGACGTCGCTGTTTGTCGCCAACAGCGACTAATAGCGACGTCTAGCGGCTACATTTTGTTAAATGGGGTAGTGCGTCGTAAGTTCGTCGGTACTCGTCGCTGATATAGCGACGTTTAGCGACGCATATTAAGTTGCGTCGTCATTTATTATATATCAGCGACGTTTTGCGACGTCCTATGCGGACGTCGCTAATCGTTTCATATAGCCAGCGAGGGTTTCCTTTTCGATCACTTCACAATTTCCCCTCCCCCCCAATTTTGGGTGCGCTCCTCCTCCGCGACGCTCCTCCGGCAATTTTCCTCCTCCTCCGCGGCGCTCCTCCGGCGACCTCCCTCCTCCGGCCTCCTCCTTCTCCTCCTCCTCCTTCCTCAGGTAGCTCCTCCTTCTCCTCCTTCTCGTCCTCCTCCTTCCTCTGGCAGCTCCTCCCCAGTTTCTTCTCATCTTCTAGCTCTCTCTCTCGCTTCTAGTTCGTGTCCACGAGAGCGTGGACTCGCTGCGGGGGACACGAGACTGACAATAGACTCGCTGCGGGGGACATGAGAGCGTGGACTCGCTTTTAGTTCGTGTGACACCTATTTTATTGGTTTGGACACGTTGTGTCCCACTGTGTGGACACGAGATTCACAGTGTGACACTTATATACTGAAAAATCTTGTTTTTTGGGCATATCAACTGTCAATTTGATGTTTTGCTTGGATTCGAATTCTAATTTAGGGTTCGAGCCCTATTTACTGATACTAGGAGTTTTTTTGGGCATTTTCAGGGTTTTAAAATGATAAATAAATTGACTAATAATTATTATCGAGCCCTATAAAATTTCAGCTATGTCACGAAGGATGGATACTAATCCTGTGAATGAGTTTTCTCCTAAGTATTCTCGACAGTTGAGTATGATTTAGCTCACTGACATTACTAAAATATGGGATAATTAGACTTTCTGTTCAGTACCCTTTGACCGAATTAAGTTGACCTGAATACCATATTTTAAATCCTAAATCTACGGCACGACATCGTGATTAGGACATAGTCCCTGCAGCCATTCGACTGACGAGGCAGAAACTATGTAGCCATAGATAAAGTTGACTGTCCTCCGACCCTCATCCCTCGGCAATGATGATATGACAACCTACCACTATATCATATATATATAGTAGTAGATGATGTCTTAGTATTACATTATGTGAGTTCATCTTGATTCTGTTACATTCTTCAGATACTACATACGATAAGAACATATACTACACCATATGTACAGAACATAGATGATTCACACTAATGTATGCTAGAATGAATTTTAGGTTGTGTTCTGAGCCATCCTTCATCTGCCCCCTTCCCTGAGCCATCCTTCATCTCTCATTTCCCTCCGGGTCCACTCTACTCCCAATCTCTTCCTCTTTATACACGGATCTACAGAATCAATGCCATCCGAGGAAGGCAAAACTGAATCAGCATTGTCTTCCGGATCATCCTCATCAAGGCATAACAGGCTGCTCAGAGTGCCCAGCTTCTTCAACTTCTCGCTGGCTGCAGAGTCAAAATGGGAACGGGTCCTCTTTGCCGGCCCGGAGCTCTGACTCGCACTCGTCGCCTCGCTACCGGTTTCCTCTCCTCCTCTGACGCGGGTCATAAGAAAAGAAATTCCGTACCTCTTCTTCACATAAACATCATTGCCGCCTTGTACTCGAGCCTCCTCGTTTGTGACGCTATCCAACTTCTCGGTGCCTACATTGTCACTCGAATCCTCCCTTCGACTCGTATCGTCCTTTTATTCGCCTGTCTTTTCGCTCCCTGTCTTGCAATCATCTGCTATCACCTCCGTCTCATTCGACTCCTTCTCTGATGACTCCGAGGAGGAGGAGGAAGACTCGGAGAATGAGTTGAATGAGTCGGCGATAATAGCAGATGATTGCAAGACCAGGAGCGAAAAGACAGATGAATAAGAGGACGATACGAGTCGAAGGGGAGATTCGAGTGACAATGTAGACACCGAAAAGTTGGATAGCGTCACAGACGAGGAGGCTCGAGTACAAGGCGGCAATGATGTTTATATAAAGAAGAGGTACGAAATTTCTTTTCTTATGACCCGCGTCAGAGGAGGAGAGAAAACCGGTAGCGAGGTGACGAGTGCGAGTCAGAGCTTCGGGCCGGCAAAGAGGTCCCGTTCCCATTTCGACTCTGCAGCCAGCGAGAAGTTGAAGAAGCTGGGCACGCTGAGCAACCCGTTATGCCTTGATGAGGACGATCCAGAAGACAATGCTGATTCAGTTTTGCCTTCCTTGGATGGTATTGATTCTGTAGAGCCGGGGGAAGTGGCTCCTCCTCGGCAATGATGATACGACAACCTATCACTATATCTTCTATAGTAGTAGATGACGTTTTAGCATTACATTATGTGAGTTCATCTTGATTCTGTTACATTCTTCAGATACTACATTCGATAAGAACATATACTACACCATATGTACAGAACATAGATGATTCACACTAATGTATGCTAGAATGAATTTTGGGTTGTGTTCTGAGCCATCCGTTCTGATCAAGCATCTTCCTTCTCCTCTCCTCCACCATGGCTCTGAACCCATCTGCTCCTCCCTACTTCCATTCTTCTTATTTGACTCTCTCAGCCGCATATGATATCCAGCTCAAGTGTAGAGTCGGGGGAGAAGAAGTGGACAGGAAGAAGAGGGGGAAGCAGCACAGCCGGTGGCATGACCCGGAGGAAGTACAGATGTTTTCTTCAAATCCGTAGGAGAACTATATATATCTTTTAACAATATGTCATCTTGTCAAAGACCCTTAATGTGATGACCATGTTACCGCGGTGTCGGAAGACTAACATGTCATAATTTTCTAAGCCGTGTGTTTTGACATAATCCTCCCAACTCTTTCCTCCTATGTAGTAATCTTGCATTATTACATAGAACTGAAATCCGGTTGGAGGATTATGTCAAAACACACGGCTTAGAAAATTATGACATGTTAGTCTTCCGACACCGCGGTAACATGGATGTCACATTAAGGGTCTTTGACAAGGTGATATGTTGTGAAAAGATATATCCTTATAGTTCTCCTACGTATGTTGAAGAAAACCTCTGTACTTCCTCCGGGTCATGCCGTCGGCTGTGCTGCTTCCCCCTCCTCTTCCTGTCCACTTCTTCTCCCTCGACTCTACACTTGAGCTGGATAACATATGTGGCTGAGAGAGTCAAATAAGAAGAAGGGAAGTAGGGAGGAGCAGATGGGTTCAGAGCCATGGTGGAGGAGAGGAGAAGGAAGATGCTTGATCAGAACTTGAGGTGGAAAAGTTGTGACGTTGATAGCGTGAGAGAGGGAGAGGGTGGAAAAGTTCTTCTCCCCCGACTCTACACTTCAGGTGGATATCATATTTTGGTTTCTGTATTTTGGCTCCAGCTCTATTTGCATTAATCTACGGTATGACATCGTGATCAGGACATAGTCCCTGCAGCCATTCGACTGGCGAGGCAGAAACTATGTAGCCGTAGATAAAGTTGACTGTCCTCCGACCCTCATCCCTCGGCAATGATGATACGACAACCGATCACTATATCTTATATATATAGTAGTAGATGATGTCTTAGTATTACATTATGTGAGTTCATCTTGATTCTGTTACATTCTTCAGATACTACATACGATAAGAACATATACTACACCATATGTACAGAACATAGATGATTCACACTAATGTATATGCTAGAATGAATTTTAGGTTGTGTTCTGAGCCATTCCTTCCCATACTTGGCAATTAAGTTGTGGACCATTATGTTTGACATTGTTGTTACAAATTTTTATATATCTGTATTGATTGATGAGATTATGTTTCAAACGTGTTCGTGATTGTGTGTATCTGTGTTGTTTGATACTGTGTTCGTGATACACACCGTTGTTGCTATAACAAATGGTGTGGAGGATGTTGCAAATGCTGCAGGGGATGCTGCAAACGCTGCAGGGAATGCTGCAAATGTTGTATTTTTTATTTTTTTAATATTAGCGACGTTCAGCGACGATTACCGATGTTCAGCGACAAAAAAAATGTCGCTAACTGTGAGGAATATCGTCGCTGATCGTCACTAAACGTCGGTACTATAGCGACATAGAAAAAGTCACAGAACGTCGCCATAGGGCTCTCAAGCCAGGTCAGTATCGATGCATGTCAAGTCGCTTAACGTCGCTAGTACACATCGGTAAATGATGACGCTTTACGTCGCCAGCAGTCGCTGAATTAGCGACGTAGCAGCGTCGCTAAAGCTCGTCGCAATAGCGACGTATTGCGACGTTTTCTTGTTTAGCGACTAGGTTAATCGCGACTACGTGCATACGTCGCTAAATACGTCGCTAATAGGATTTAGCGACGTAATTTCCCTATTTAGCGACGCCTTGAGGCGTCGCAGATTTGACAGATTTTAGTAGTGTTAAAACCCTTGATCATTTTCATTCTTGCATTAATTAGCCATATCCATGATCATTTTCGTATTTATCTAAATTACAATTATCTAATTCATGTTTTGTTGGACGTCATGATTTGATTGTTCCTCATTGATATACCCTTGTACCCTCTCAACCCCCTACTTATTTTTAATTTCGAGGACGAAATTCTTGTAAGTTGGATAGGATGTAAAACCCCTAAATTTCTACTACGATTTTTTTAATAAATATGGTATTGATTTTTTTACTTCGTATTTGTACGTCGCGTACGAGTTTGCGTTTCGTAAATTTCTCGTCAAGTACGAATAAGTGCGAAGTACATAAATCGTTTTAATTATATAGATGTAGAAAATATTTCAAAATAATAGACTATAAATATTTTATATTGCTTGAAGTTGTAAATACGTCATGTCGAGGATTGCCAAACTTTATTTTTATTTAAGAAAGGCCATTTTATTTTATGGTACAAGTATAACTAGTAATTTTAAAAAAAACTGTATTTTATGTAAGTATTATTTTTGCATACGAGTGTATATATATTTGTATTTTTGAAATTAATTATTATCACTAATATATTATTTCGAAAAAAGTATATTAAATATGGGTTGATTTAATATATAATTAATTATGGTGATTTAAGTTGGAAATATATATATTAAGTTATTTAAATACAGTTTAAATTAGAGATAGAATCTATCTACATTGGATTATATTTGATTGAGTTACTTTTAAATTAATTTTAATTAAATAGTGGAAATCCAAGTGGAATTAAAACTCTTCTTAGTCCTTATCTAGATAAGACTATAGATAAGACTTTTGTAACCCCCTGATTTTTTTAAAATAAATATTTGTAGAATTTTGGATTTTTAAATAACTATTTATTGACTTATTATATAATTTGTATTATTTTACATATATTTAGAACAGTGCTCATTAGTTAATTTAGTATAAAAATATATAAAGCTATTTTTCTAGTACATTAAGGATCTAAACGATATTATACAATTTTTCTCAAAATTTTAGGATTTATTTCATAAATTTTATTACTTTTCACATGTTACTTATATTGTACACTATTTACATAATATAGAATAAATGTCAAATTAGTATTAAATATTTCAGCTTGTATAAATGAGATTAGATGAAGGTTGTTTAAATAAATATTAACTCTATTTATTATCTATAGTAATTTTAAATAATGTTATAGATAATTTAGATAAATATAAACTATATTTTAAATTAATACTAATCCTACTTCTACTTGGAAAACATCTATATCTATATCCTATCCTAACAAATCAAACTCCAATTTATTTAAATCAATTCCTATCTAATTTAGAAGATAAATCTGAAATAAATGCCTATATAAACCCAATACATCCCCCTTCTATCAGCCATAATTCGTAATTATTTTTAGTCCAATAGAAACTCTAAAATTCGTCATTAGAATTCAGCCCCGTTTTTTAGTAGCAAGAGCAACTTGGAACGACTATCTCCTAGTTATGAACTCCGTTTTGGCTCCAGTTTTTTATAAAAGAAGCGTATTGAGGTTAGCTTTCCAGAAATATTCATTCTATAGATTTCTTCAAAACTATTTGAGTATCTAGTGTCCAAAAAATAAACGTGTTTAAGTATTTTTACGATTTCGGGAGATTCCGGAAACGAAAATACGATCCGTTTAGTTTTTTCGAAAAGCTGATACGAAAACCTATGCCATATCCTAATTTCAGAATTTATTAAATAAATCTAATAGGTATAGTATTAATTATAATTAGATAATAGACTATTTTCAGCATCCGGAGATGTTTGTTTGGACCTTAGTTCCTCAGCAACCGTTGTTCCACCTACTTTTCTATCTGATCTTCGCCACCACAGTGCTCAGGACCCAGGCAAGTATACCTTGCTAATTTACTATCATATTATTTATTTTCCGTATTATTTTTTTTGTTTCATATTATTAGTTTCCTTTGTTATAAATTGCGCGTCCAAGACATACTTGGGTGCAAGCGACTCTGTTAGTCATTTTACTTTATTATATGCATGTTAACTTAGTGTTAGCAGACTACCTGCTTTTGGGGGGATATCCTTATATCTTCCTTGGCCATGACACACACACTACACGGTTGGAGACATGTTACTAGGCCACGACTTATGGACTGGCCCTCTCTAAAGTCGTGTGACGGATAGATGATCGTAACTGCTATGACTAGAGTTTTAGAGACTGAAGTAGTTACAAAACTGGACGAGCCATGGACATGACTTGAACAGTATAGGAAATATTGGGAAAGGACAGTCGCTAGTGCGTATGGAAATCCAAACAGGTAAACTACAGTCTCTGGATGGAACTGTGGCGATTTATTTGCAGATGCCCTTTGACGTTTTGGACGTTACGGACGGATACGGATTACTGGATGCCAGTTACGTAGACACAGCCTAAAATCCCACCCATGTGCATGAAAGTTGTCCTTTAAATTGTACATTGGGTGGTTAGAATCTCCTTTGTATATTTGTGTCTAGAATAGTTATATATTATTTTATTATTATGACAGTTCATATTAGCTTGTTCTTCATGTATCTTGCTACGTCCGTCTGAGGACCTGGTTATTCTCTAGGTGTGTACTTTCATGATTCACTGCAGGTGTTCTAGCCAAGGTCGTGATTCTCTCCAGTCCTTCGAAGATGATTGTGCTTGGTTCGTCTTGCTATTTTATCGATCGATTTCTTGTATATTTCTTTCATTGAGATAGTTGGTAGTGGACTTTGTCTCCGCCCAACGATTGTATCATAAATATTCAAGTTGATTTTCATATTATTATTCTTTTCATTGTGGATGAGATTTGGTTTATCTTAGATTATTGTATTTTACAGCTTATGTATCCATACGAGGCCCATGTACATCGTATGAATACAGCTGGCATGTCTACGTGTCTAGTCCTACGTATTTTGGGACTGGGGCGTTACACAAACAAAACTAGGACTCCCCAAGGTGAAGCACTCGGTCGAATGAATCCTATAGTCTGCAACTCCTCCAGCTGAAGCTTCAACTCATCTAGCTCCTTCTTCGCCAACCAGTAAACATTAGAAGAGTCCGGTGCTGCTCCCGGTACTAGTTCGATGGAAAACTACTCTTGTCTGTCAGGTGGAAGACCTGACAACTCCTCCGTGAAGACGTCCATAAACTCTGCAACAATCGACGGTGGTGTTGTCTCCATCGCCATGTAGACACCGACGGACCGGCCTACTCCTCGCTCTACGGTCCCTCTCATGAACTCGAACTCTCGATGATCGGGTGGTCTAAAGATGACGCTCCCCCTCCGGCACTCTAAGACGGCATGATACTGGCTTAACTAGTCCATCCCCAACACAACGTTGAAGTTTGGCATAGAAAACACAAAAAATAGAGCTCTCATCTCTCTCCCATATACAACTACGGAGCACGTCCTACACGTGCTAGTGACTGGGACGATCCATCCACCCGTAAGAATCCTTTAACTCTTGGGTAAGGGCGAGGTGGCTACTTTGTGCATAGCAACAAAACTACTAGATATGAAACACGTAGTGGCTCTGGAATCGAACAATGGAATAGCCGACAAAGATGCAACTATGATAGTACATGTGATCGCCACTCCCTCTGGCTCCTCCTGCTCCGGTGCTATAGCAAAGACATCTCCTCTCCTCTGGGCCTCTGTTTGCAGACGGTACTGTACCTCCTTTGGGGGCAGTGGTCCCCGCTAATATCCTGGCGCTCGCTGGGCTGCAGTCGCCTGTGCTGGTGGCCTGTGTCATGGGGAAGCTGGCCTAGGGGGCCAACTACTGAGCTCTGTCATTGTACTGTGGGCAGTCCATGGCTTTCTGTTGTCCCGATCCGTACCTCAAGCACTGGTTTAGCCTCTTTCGGCACTCCCTCTGAATGTGTCCCTTCTTGCCACAGTAATGACAAGTCGGAAGCTCCCTCTGCTGGTACGGAACGGATCTCTGCTACTGATGATGGGTCCCTGGGTGTCTGGTCGGGCCTTCCGTCTGAACTCTGACTGGTGCAACTGTCTGAGTAGGACGCCTCACGCTCAACGGATCCCGGTTGATAGCTTCCTGGACTCTGGCATCAGCTAACACCTTCTCGTAGGTAGTCTTCGACTGTGCGCTCGTATACCTCTGAAGCTCCTTCGTCAGGCCGTGATGGAACCTCCGGGCCTTCTCCCTCTCATCTGGTAGCAGTAGCGTGCCGAACCGGTTGAGACGACTGAACTCTGTACATATTCGTCTACGGTCATGTTCTCCTACTTGAGGTGGAGGAACTGATCGTAGAGAGCATCTCGGACGGTAGCTGGGAAGTACTTCACCTC